>CAUYSK010033485.1:0-88050 GCA_963575035.1 Avahi laniger
AAGAGCCTGGAAGAGCCCTTTGCATTGCATTGCCAAGTCGGAGCTTTTGAAGCGCCTCAGCAGCTTACTTGAATGGCAGCCCGAACTGCATCTTTTCCACAAGGGCTGGACTCATTTCAGGAATCTGGTGCTTCCTTGGGGAACGTTCTCCTCGCCCTGAGCTGGAAGCTGCTCTCCATGCTTTACCCGTCTTTGCTCATTCCCTTGGGTTGACACCGACCCGTGTGGAGCGAGCACAGTGGGACTCTCCAGACCTGACCAGGACATCCGCCTGGGCGTGACGGCCCCCAAGGCCTTGGTTCTGTGTCTGCTTCGCGTTTGCCTTCTTGCACACCCTCCCTGCACTCCAAGACACTCTGTACGTTTCTGCCTTGGACCGAGAACAACTTACCTGTTTATATTTGTCTGTCTCCCTCACTAGACTATGGACTCTTTAGGCCAGAGTCTGTTCCTGTGTCAGTATCTGACACACAGAAGCATGGTTTGGAACGAATAAGTTCTTTTAGCAGTCATGAAGGGATACTTTCCAAACTTGTAAATTGTCTCCTTGGCCTATGGAGGACTATTCTAGAATGAGTCAGAAGGGAAGACCAATCCAGATAAAGTCTGAGACATTGAAAACAAGCAGGTAGCACTTTCTCTTTTCTTAAAATTATTATTATTTTTTTTTTTAGAGAGAGAGTCTCGGTATGTTGCTCAGCGATCCCGATCCTCTCACCTCAACCTTCCAAGTAGCTGGGACTATAGGTGTGCCCCACCACGCCCTGGAAACACTTTCTCAATTTGATCTTTTATGCATTGTAGTGACTCATTCAGCTAGAGATTGTGAGGTAAATAACTGCAAATTACTGCATTTTACATCTACCATCCCTACCTCCCACCTTTTAACACATACGTAGATATAGTTTACTCTGGGAATTCTGGAACTATTAAATGGTTTATATTAAATTAAGAGATGTTTATCTTTATCAACCCTTCCTCCTCCACATATTTCCATGCAGAATGCGTATTTGGTAGTATAGGGATTTGGGGGTACTTTTAATGATCAAAGAGGTCTGAGTATGATTTTTCTTTTCTTTTCTTTTTTTTTCTGTGTCTTGGGTCAGGGGGAGGACAGGGTTTCACTTTGTTTCCCAGGCCTGGAGTGCCGTGGAATCATCATAGCTCCCGGCAACCTCAAACTCCTGGGCTCAAGGGATTCTCCTGCCTCAGTCTCCTGAGTAGCTGGGACTACAGGTGCACCTGGTAAATTTTTTTTTTTTTAGAGATTGGATCTCACTATATTTCTCAGGCTGGTCTTGAACTCCTGGTCTCAAGTTATTCTCCTGCCTCGGCCTCCCAAAGTGCTGAGATCACAGGCATGAACCACCATGCCTGGCCTGATTTTTCATTTTTCAAGGGAAGGAATTCATGCTTAACTCTGATATTCATTTAATTACAGATGATTTTTAAATTTTAATTTAAATATCCAAATGAATATTGCCTTTTCTTGTTAAACGTTTATTTAGGATGCTCTCTGTCATTTCTCAAAACATTTTTGGATGTATTTTAGGCCATAAGAAAAGCAGACTTGTTTCTGTATAGGAACATCTCGAAGACCCCGGAATTCTGAAGGCGAGATGAGCAGTCATGCCAAATGCAGCCGTAGGGTCCTTACCCCCCTCCAAGTTTCTTAAATTCACAATTAGTGTTCTTTCAACATCAGTGGACTAAAATATCTCAATTTTTCTGAAACAAAAAGGAACATGATTTATTGACCTTATTTAACCAGAGGAAACACATGGTGTCATTTAACACTAACTCTAGATTTGGATCAAATTTTTAGAATGAGCAATGCTTCTTACTGAACTAAGCATCTCCTGCAGGAAAGGAGTCATGCAAAGCTCCGTTTGCTCAACTGAGAACAAACAGGCCAAAGTTTAAAGTTATATTACTGGGGATTTGACAGGTTATTAAAATATTTGGCTAAATGATTGAATACACTTAACTGAAAGTCACAATATTTTCAAATACAACATTTGGAAATGAGCTAATTGCCGTTTGTCTATTTCTCAAGTGAACAGTGTGGCACCCTCACCGATTCCCATGGCAACGGGCTATAGACTTTGCAAAATCATAGACTAAATGGGACACAATTTCTTGGAGGATCAATTTTGTTGAATGGTGATTAGCCTCAAATATTTCATCTTAAAAACCCCATTATATGGGCGGAGGGGGAAGTGGGCAACTATGTGAGATGATGGCTATGTTAGTTTGTTCCACTATAGTGCCCACTTTACTATTGAGTATGTATGTATCTTACAGCATGTTGTATGCCTTAAATACACACAATAAAATTTATTTTTAAAAAAGGGAAAGAACCCACATTATAAATAGAACGCAACATGTGTGTGAAGTTTTAAGGTAAAACAGGAAATTTTAAAGAAATTTTGTTTGCAATGCCAACATCATCTCTCCAACCCCCCACCCCCCAAGGATATGTATGTATTCAATCTCCTTTTCCTTGGGATTGGTTGGGGGAAGTTTAAGGTGATCTAACTTAATATGTTGTCATTAGTCAAAGCTCATTAAATGACCTTGAGGAAAACTGGCTAACCTGACCTTGGCTGTGTTTTGGTCTTTATCATTCCAGTATCCCACCCACACACACCCCAACATCACCTCCCCACCCCCATCTACCTTTCCCAGGTCTGCTAACTCCAAAAGGAGCTCAACTAAAACTTACACTCCCATTCCGCTTAAAGCTTGCTTCTTTTCTCAGCCAAGGTGTGCACTTCAGGACTGCAAGAAGGATGCCAAAGCCTTATGAACTCTCTTTCTTTGTTTTTCAATTGTCTATAAATACCTAAGCATTGTACACGGGGCCCATGGGTTAGACCATGCTGGCTTTCTCACATTGGAGGTTCCTTTCCTGAGAGTGCTGATTCCCACACATCCACACCGGTTTCTCCCATTCTCCATCTACACCCCAGCTGAGATCTGTTCACGTCTCTACTCCCTCTGTAGCACCTGTGTTACTCCTTCTAGTTTCTTTCTACGAATGTCCACCTGCTTCTCCTGCTTTACTATAAAGATAAGAGGTAAAGGCAGGAGTTGTTTTCTGCTAAAATCTGATATGCCATTACTGATATGGCATTTCCCACATACAAATAGTTGATGATGCCACGTTACATAATTTTTAAGATTTGTGCCTTCTTTAATTTTTTTCTCCATTATTTCAGCTCCTCTAGTTTTTACACAAGGCTTGATAAAATCTCTAAAATTAAACTTTAGCTGGATACAGTGGCTCATGCCTGTAGTCTCAGCTACTTGGGAGGTTAATGCACAGGGATCGCTTGAGCCCGGGAGTTGGAGACCAGCCTGGGTGATATAGCCAGATCCTGTTTCTAAAAAAAAATAAATAAAACTTTCTATAATCAAAAAAACAGGATCATATTCTAAAATGCTTGGAATATGAATAGAGATGATATTCCAAATGTCGACTATGTTTTAAAGATACTGTCAAAAACCTACCAACCTCCCCACACCCACCCCAATAAGACAGAGTAAAGCAGAACAGAAATGACTAGTCTGCTGAGAGCGAAAAGAAGACACTTTCAGACTTTTCATTATACTTTACGGAATCAGAAGGCAGGGTCCAGGAAGAGAGAACAGTGTGAAGAGACCGACTTTTGACAGATTTATGGTCCCCTCATCCACTGAGAATGCTATTTATGAGGACATGCAGTTCAGGCTGGTGGAGAGTACAGGGCGTGCATGACTACGGACTTGACTCTAACCCTGTCATTAACCACCGCGCAAGTCACGTTCCCATCCAAGCACACAGAAACTTAATGCTGGGTCTTGAGAGGTGTGCAATTAACTCATACCAGCACTGGGCAGAAGTTTTAAATTAAACAGATGTGATGTATATTAATGACCTAATGTGACATCAAAGGAGCAGTTTGGAATTATTTTCTTTCTTTCTCCAAATGGGCTTTTATCTGACTCTCTTGCTCTCATATTGCCAGGATTAGTGTGATGGCTGGAGGTTCCACGTTAGAAATGGACCACCACTTAAGGACTCGCTGTGTGGCTGTGGCTGCCCCTCACCGAACCCAATTTCCTGCGTAGAGATGGAACCATCACTGGTTCTACTTAAAACAACACAAAGCAGAACAAACTTGGGAAGGTTCAGTATATTGTACCCACAACTATCAAGAATAGCACTTTCTTGAAAGAGATTGTTTTTATTATTTTGTTTTATGGCTTTTCTATTTTTAAAATATTTTAATATATAAGTCAAACTTCTGGGTTCAATATATATAAAATCTAATACTTGAAGATGCATAGGTGCATTATATCAGGAACATACAAAGACAAAACAAAATATAATTATTTTAAAAGTTCTCCTATCTCCTAGGATGGGAGAAATAATGAAAGAGAAGGAAAAATACACTCTAGTCTAATAAATAAAATAGAGATCTTGAGGTCATTTTTCAATGTTGGGGAGTTTGAGAGAAAAATGTCTTCTTTTTGTGAATGTCAATTGATCTTATGACCCCAAGTCTTATGACCCCATATGTCATTCTTTTTGGCTTCTCAGCATCCAGACACTGCTTCCTATATTTAGAGAAACTTGAATCTCCACTACAGAAGCTGAAAGTGTTGGGTATTTGCTTTCCAGAGCACTTTGCATCTAGAGTGAAGGCATACAACCAAGGTCCCATCCCTCAGATGCACCTGCAATTGAACTGGAAGCAAGTGATTCAAAAGAGCAGAGACCATACCGATTCTATTCTGGCACAGGTGGCCACAGTGGTGGTTCTTGCAGCCACCAGGCAGCAGCAAAAGATATTTCGTGTCCCTGCCCGAGACTGATGTTGTTAGTAGTGCAAATGGCAATGTGTGTGCTCAGCAGATTCACTCTGCAGCGTGAGTTTGGGCATCTGTAATGGTTAATATTGGGTGTCAACTTGACTGGAGTGAGGGGTGCCTAGACAGCTGGTGAAGCATTGTTTTTGGGTGTGTCTGTGAGGGTGTTTCTAGAGGAGAATGTGGGTGGGCACCATCCAATCAGCTGGGGACACAGCAAGGACAAAGCAGGTGGAAGAAGGGGGGTCCTTGGCTAGCTCTGGCTTCCTCTCTCTCCCTTCCAGAGCAGGACATCTTTTTCTTCCCTTGGACATCAGACACCAGGTTCTTTGGCTTTTGAACTCTGGGGCTTACACCAGCAGCCTCCTGGGGTCTCTCAAGCCTTCACCCTTAGACTGGGGGCTACACTGTCAATTTCCTTTGTTCTAAGGCTTTCAAACTTCTCCAGCTTGCAGAAGGCCTGTTGTGGGACTTTGCCTTTGACATCCTGTGAGCCAATGCCCCCTAAGAGATCTCCTTTCATATATATCCTGTTGGTCCTGATACAACCCTAATCCAGCATGGTTCCCAGCTCATCTGTGACTTCTAAATCTGATTTTCTAGCCTCTTGGAGAGTCTGTGATTGACTCAATATGTATTTTCTAAAATCAATTTGTTTGAGTTTGTTTCTGTTGCTTATAACAAAGACCTTGATTCATATAGAAATCAATGACTGAAGCAACTACAGGCAACAGCCCCTCAGGAGACAATCAGAATCTGGGATTTGTTATTCAGACTCTTTGTGGTGGCAGCAATAAAAATTAATCTAGTTTTTTTTTTTTTTTTGAGACAGAGTCTCACTCTGTTGCCCCTGCTGGAGTGCCATGGCATCAGCCTAGCTCACAGCAACCTCAAACTCCTGGGCTCAAGCGATCCTCCTGCCTCAGCCTCCTGAGTAGCTGGGACTACAGGTGTGAGCCACCACGCCCAGCTAATTTTTTGTTTCTATTTTAGTTGTCCGGCTAATTTTTTTTCTATTTTTAATAGAGACGGAGTCTCGCTCTTGCTCAGGCTGGTCTTGAACTCCTGAGTTCAAGCAATACACCTGCCCCAGCCTCCCAGAGTGCTAGGATTACAGGTGTGAGCCACCGCACCTGGCTAAAATTCATCTAGTATTAAAGGATGGAACTCTGAGAGCCTGTGCTGCACAGTGGCAAAACTGTCAACCAAAACAGCATCTGAGGTGATCGCAGATGGCAAGACTTCTGTGGAAACAAGTGGCAACTGACACAGAACAATATGAAAGCCACAGGAATTGGAGAATTGTAGGAGTGGGTAGTTGCTGACAGACAACTTAAAGAAAGAGAAGGACCAGCTGAGAGCCCTAAATTGTTGGCCACGGACCAGCTAAAAACAAAAGACTTTCTATGATGGTACCTAAAGGAAAACTTATTGCTTGCAGCTTCTGGGACTAAGGTAGGTAAAACCAAACTCAAAGTTGGGTGTTATTGATTGCCAGATTATAAAATGAGTTGCATTCAGAGCTTTCCCAGCTGTAAGAAGTAAAAGAACTCTTGCGGAGAAAGAATGTTTCCTGAAGAATTGATGAGATGGATCATGCCTGGAACCTCCAACATAGTCTGAATCTCCCTTTCTAGCGGAAGCTGCCCTATTCACTCTTGTGAATCTGTCTTGCTTTACTTGAAGTCCTTGCAAAAACTTTACCTGCTTGCAAGGGGAAGCTAGTTCTCCCCACTCCTCTCCTCCGTTGCTTCTGAAACCAAAACTAGAATCAGAGCCCAGCATGTGCTGAGTGGCCAATTACAAAGTCAGACAGAGGGGAGATTATTTTGCTAATTTATATTAGGGGAAAAAACAAATAGAATACCTAAGTAGTATTCTGAGGGTGCTAGATCAAGTAGGAAAGATTAAAATTTTAGATTAGGCTGAAATTATGAATGTGGGTGAAATTATCAGAGATTCTGAAATCACTGGGCCAGATCAAACGGCTGGGGACAATTCTAATTGTGTGCTCCACATTTATACTAAAAGTTGGCCCACGCTGGCAAACTATTGCCTGGAGCTGTTACAACAAAGCCTCAAGAAGGCTCGCTGGTGCAGAAAGCTACAAAAGCAGCAGGAACCAGATTATGCATCTGCATTGGAATAAGAAATTCTTTTTTTAAAAACAGGGCAACTGTTGAATGGATGTGGCTTGCTTTCTTTCAGCCTAAAGTGATATCAAAGACAGCCAGTCATATGTCTAAACTTCATTGACCTGATGATTTCATCACTGTGTGAGGGCCGTTGAGACCACCAAACTTAGGGTACACCTCTGTGGTTAACCATGGGGATCCCGAGGTGTTTGTTTACTCACACCGACATGTATCCTTAATCATCTGTGAATACTTTAAAGCAATTGTGAAACCAAGTGAGAGAAGTCTTAGCTAAGCCTGAGTTGTCACTCTCACCAGTGCACACACATGGGTCAGCCTTTGTGGCCTGTCCTCGCTTACCCATGCTAATTGAAGCTGAGATGCCAGAAATTCCTTGGTATAATGTAAAGGCTTAGGGAAATAGGAGTGGTGGAGCAGATTTTTAATGGGTGAGCTGCTCACTTATCTCCTATGTCCCTTGAAGGGCTGGAAGACACCCTGTTTACCAAAGACCTTGAGAAACCACCAAGACCTTGAGAAACATTGGAAAGAGGAGAACCAGCATCTTTGAATACTGCTATAGTGGCTGTCAGGAAATACTACAATTGAACTGAGTGCCCTGATTTCCATGGGAAGAAAAACCATGATCCAGCGGTGGCAGAAGTTAGGTAGAGGCAAAGTAGGTGTCATTACAAAAATAGGCAGCAAGGTCAGGGTCATTATTAAAATGATCTGACCTCCAGAACCTAGCAGTGGCTGGTTGATTATGGGTTCTCTCTGATCAAATTGTAGGGCAGCCCATGCAAGTCCTGCCTGATCTACATTATAATAAAAACAACAAGAAAATCTCTAGGATTGGTGAACAGAGGCCTGACTTGAATCACCCTGATAGCAATTTATAGATTCACAACTGATGGCACCAGATGAGGAAGAGCCAGCAGGTGATTAGATGACTCAGTAAGACACTCACCTGCATCCCAGAAGGGAAGATAAATCCCACAGAAACACAGACGCAACACCACATCTAGAAGTTGGGAACAGGTTGAGATATTAATATTTTCTCCTAAGGAAAGATGAAAATGACTGATAAATGCAATTTAAAAATTCACATGTCAACATAACATCTAAAGCAAATGCAAAAGACAAGTGACAAACTGGAAAACTTTTCTACAACATGTATCACAGACAGAGGGCTAATTTTCCATAAAGAGCTCCTTTACATTCACAAGAAAAAAAATCTAGCAACACAACAGTAAAATGGGAAAAAGACCTGAACAGACACAATTTAGAATAAAGGAAATACAAATTGGCCTTAAATATATGAAAGATGCTCAACTTGACTCATCGTAAGACACATGCAAATTAAAACTACTGAGATAACATTTCTTACCAAACTGGCAAAGTTCCAAAACTGGTGATAAAGTTGTAAGAAAACCAGCACTTTCATAAATTATTGGTAGGATCAAAAAAATGGACCGACCTCTATGCTCTAAAATTCATCTGTATTCATTAAATTAGAAAAGCATGTACCCTGGGAGGGTGGGGGGGGTGAATTGTTTGAGCTGAGGAGTTCAAGACCAGCCTGAGCAAGAGTGAGACCCCATGTCTACTAAAAAAATAGAAAGAAATTGGCTGGACAACTAAAAATATATAGGAAAAATTAGCCGGGCATGGTGGCGCATAGTCCCAGCTATTCAGAAGGCTGAGGTAGTAGGATTGCTTAAGCCCAGGAGGTTGCAGTGAGCGAGGCTGATGCCACAGCACTCTAGCCCAGGCAACAGAGTGAGACTGTGTCTCAAAAAAAAAAAGAAAAATCCAAAAAAGCATGTACCCTCTCATTCAGCATGCTTGTTTCTGGGACTATAGATACAGGCATATTTGCATATGTACAAAATGATGTATGTACTAGGGTTTTTATTGCAGCATTGTTTAAAATGCAAAACATTGGAAATAATAAATGTTTACCAATAAGAAGCTATTAAATAAACTATGGTACATCTACACAGCAAAATACTGTGCAGCTGTTAAAAAATTGTGAACTTTTTATAGATACTGATACAGAAAATATGTAGAATATATTAAGTGAAAAGGCGAGATGCAGAAAAGTGTATATATAATAATATGCTATTATTTGTGTGAGAGAGGTAGGGAGGGTAAGAATATTTGTTTATTTTGATGGTATTTCTATAAAGGAACTTCATTCAGAAAGATACTGAAGATGTGGAGAAGGGAAGTTGAGAGAGGTGGAAATAAA
This sequence comes from Avahi laniger, assembly GCA_963575035.1. Taxonomy (NCBI): domain Eukaryota; kingdom Metazoa; phylum Chordata; class Mammalia; order Primates; family Indriidae; genus Avahi; species Avahi laniger. The sequence continues at coordinate 9,244 of CAUYSK010033485.1, forward strand.
AAACAGAGAAAAAAGGGAATGAGAGGGTTGGGTGGAAGGGGACAAAGTTTGGTGGCCCTTTGATTATTGGAGATAACACATTAAATGTGGGATTTGTTCCTCAGTCCATTTGTATTGAATATACTAGTTAGGTTGTTGGTTTGGCCACTAAATGGATACTCAAATTATCAGTGCCTTAACCAAGATATTAATAGAAATGCTTTTCCTTCTCACAAGACAGTCCCGCAGTAGGTGGCCCAAGCCTGGCAGGGCAGCTCTGCTCCAGAGACTATGAAGGGACCCAGGCTCCTTCTACCATGTTGTTCTGCCATGCCTGGGTGTTGTTCTTGTTCACATGGTTTATTTAGCATGGTAGGCTGGGTAGTCATGCGCTAGCTAAAATTCTATTTTAAATTTTAAATTCAGATTTAAAATATAATGGAAAAAAGGGAGAATGGGTATTTTGGGACAACCTGCAGCAGTCTCTGTCATGCTGAATGACCTGGAAGGCTGTCAACTCTAAGGGAGCCCAGAGCATCAGAAGACTCTCAGCTGGGCCAGGTTGGAGTGCATGACAACTCTGCCACTTGGTCCTTGGGAGCTGGGGGGTCTGATGGTGCTCAGAGTGCCTGTGGCCCATCAGGAACCTGTCCTACTAGGAATAGGAAAATCACAGTGAAGATCCCTAACAGAGACATACTCTTTTCAGTAAATAACTATTCTTTTGAGAAACAGACTTTGTTTTACTACTTGGCTCTGGTAGCAAATAAATGCCTTATCAGAGGACACTAGGAGCATAAGCACTTTGAGCTGTCAATCAGAAAGTAGGTGCCATCTAACCTCTAAGCCATACGGTTGGGCATATCCAGTAAGATCCCATCACTAAGAGGAAGTCGTCTGTACAAGACCAGGTGTGAACCCTGAAGGCACGAGCAAATTATGTGGACAGGTGAGTCGCATGCCCACTATTCCCATCCCTGCCACATAGCTACTTTTCCCTCAACCCATGGTAGGAGATAGACTAGACAGACACAAAATGAAACGATAGATCTTAAAGGCCAGAATAGGTGCACGTAAAAGGGAAGTAGAGATGCTCTCATATCTAAACTGCTGTTTAAAGAGGGCATCCGAAAAGGTGACGAAGTCTTAGTAGTTACCAGGTCAGAAATAATGACAGACATAAAGAAGTCTAACAGAGAAAGCAGTCTAGAAGGATTCTCCTAGAGGAGGCCAACAACCAGGGAATGACTTACGGTGATCTCCTGAAGTTAAAGAATTTAGAATCATTGTAATAAAGATACTACCTCCTAATTACTGGGACAGCCCTGCTAAATGGTCCAGAATGTTTAGACAGACTTGACAGGAAATGACCAAGAAGATCAGTGTCACACACTCTAGAAATTATTGGTAAGTTTCACTGTGCACAGTCATTCTAGTTGGGCTCGTACACATTATCCTGAGGGAACCTAAGAAGCGTAGGGAAGGCTCTGTCCAGGTGAGCCATAGGAGAGAGGAGCCAGAAGGGAAATGATAAATTGCATCCAGGTCTGAATCCGATGATGGTCTGATGAGGAAAATGTTTCCCAGATGGAACTATCCAGCTGAAGGAACTAAAGGTGGACATGATGTATTTGAACAATGGATAGTGAGAGATGTTGTATCTCTCACTACAGAATATTTCACAAGACAAACTTGGATGAATGTGTTAGATGAACAAATATCTGGGCAAAAAGGGGAGTTCTGGATTCTGGAAACATAATTTGCCTGGAGTAACCACTCTAGGGACTGGGGATGGTTTGTTTCCTAAATTTGGTGGGTCCAGTGCCAGTTCTGGGATTATCTTACACATATGGTAACATGGACTCTTTGAAAAGGAAGGTTCATGAAGACTTGACACTGAGCTTGTGCAACTTCTGAGGCCATGAAGGAATGATGCACTTTACTAGGAGAGATAATTCCGGCTTTCTCTGTTGAGAGAACCTCAGCTCCCACCCAGACATTGAAAAGCCTGTTACTGAGATTGGGCAGAAAAAGCAATTGAACATTTAAATCACCATTTGTTTTAGGCTTTTACATTTAGTTAGATTTTAGTGCTATTAGATTTTAACATGCAAAGGGATTTAAGTTTTTGAACTTTAATTCTTCTCTGGGAATTTCATATTGGGAGGGGAGCTATAGTCACACTGGGGAAATTTTTTATATTTGGGGCCTTTTATTATTGGAGTGTATCTATGCACAGTACTATCAGAGGACTTTCATTTCAAAATGTAATGTCATTGTGGAACTTCTTGCATGCTATGTTTCACAACATGGCTGGGTGTATTTTAGACTAGGGAGTGAACTTTTAGTCTTGGGAACGCAATGAGCCTGGACCATTTGGGCCCTTTTTAATGCCTTCTGGGGTGACATTTACACTGCCCCTCAGTGACTCCAGGATACCCAAATAAGCAGCAGTCGTTTGGGGTGAGCAGTCGCATGAAGATGGGGGCAGAGCTGCCCTATTAGCCTCATTTCTGTGAATGGTGAAACCAAAAGTGTTAGAAAAAAAATCTGGAGAAAGTCAGGCAGAAACACTTCCCCCACTCCCTAATCCTGATCACCAGGAGCTGATGCGATTGACCTTACCTACCAGTCAGGGAAGAATAAACCCGGCATGCTAGAATCAGTGACTTTCTCCTTCCACTTGGGTGGGGGCTGCCCCCCAGGGGTGCTTTCTACCTGTCCTCCTGCCTGAGTCTTACCCTGAGAGGCCCCGCACATTGGGAGGTGTGCCCTGATCCAGAGCTGCCTGCAGCAGGTGGTGGAAGTCTGCTTAATTCTAGGGCTCCATTGTAAGGTCTGTTTGTCTCTCTCTCAAAACTACATCCTCCAACTTAACCTAACAAGGGGGATAGCTTGCTTGCTACAACTCCCTTGTTTTATTTCCCTTGTTGTTTTCAAAGCCCAACTGGAGAAGAGAGGTGCTATTTATTGGGCCCCACTATGGTTTGTGTGCCCCAGAGTTCATCTGTTGGAAACTTAATCGCCAATGCAGCAGTGTTGAGAGGTGGGTCCTTTAAGAGATGAGTAGGTCTTGAGGGACATGGAATGATATGGCAAGCAGGCCCTCACCAGATGCCAGCACCTTGGTCTTGGACTTCCCAGCTTCCAGAACTATGAGAAAGAAGTTTCTTTTCTTTATAAATTACCCAGTTTGTGGTATTCTGTTAAAGCCACACAAAACAGACTAAGATAGGTCCCCTTGAAGACTGTAAACTATCCCTTTTTATTAATTCCAGAGTAGCTGGGTACCAGGCAGAATGGGGTTGCATAACATTTGTTAATCTTGCTCTAATTAAAATAACCAAAAAGGAGAGGGCAAACCTTTTTAGTGCATAAATGAATAAAAGTGGCATTTATTTTTAAAATCTCCATTTCCTTAGAAATCAGGGGAAGCTCTTTCGAAGTTAGCAGGAGTCACCAAGAAGACCCAGGGCAACTTCCACTGAGCAGCTCATCTCAGTCCTGACACCCCCGACAGTGGTCAGGAATCAGAAGTAAACAATTCAGTGGCATTTAGTGCAGAATTAAGAAGGCTGGGAGGGAAAATAACAGCTGAGTCAGAAGTGAGAACCATTTTCCTCCCCCTCCCGCGTACAGAGCCAGACAGTGGTTGAGTTTTATTTCCCAGATTTCTCACTTTGCATTCACTATTCAGTCCACTGCAATCTGGCTCCCACCCACACTGAAACTGCTTATGACAAAGTTTTCAGTGACCTCTTAACTGCAAAATGCAAGGAACAAGTTTTCCGCCTTGTGTTACTGGATCTCTTTACCTTATTTGAAACTCTCGATTAACCTTTGTCCTTGTCAACATCTTTGACATCACTTTCTCCTGGATCCTTTCCTGCCTCCTGACTGCTCCTTCTCAGCCAGGTCCTAGGCTAGGTGCTGGGAAGACAGCAGTGAACACAGCAGACACAGTGTCCTCCCTTATGGGGAAAGGCAGACATTAAACGAACAATTACACATCAGTTATTTAATTACGATTAGGAAAAGCATGATGAAGAGTACCAGGAGCCTTGGGAGCACACGCAAGGGGTCCAGTCATACTGGGGGCACAGTGAGGGCTCCCCTGAAGCAGTGACATTTGAGCTAAGGCCTGCAGGATGTGTGAGGAATGGTGAGAACAGTCTCCCAGGCAGAGGGAACAGAATGAGGAAAGGCCATGAGACAGAAAAGAGTTTGCGTGTTCCAGGAACAGAGAAGCCCGCATGACTGGAGAAGAGAGAGCAAAGGAGAGAGGTTGGGAGGGATGAGATTTTATAAAGCCCTATAATCATGAAGGATTTGGGACTAAATCTTAAAAGTAATAAGAAGCCATGGAAGTGTTTAAGGCAGGAAAGTGAAATGATCAGATCTGTGTTCCAAAAATCTCTCTCCATGTCTAAATCTGACTTACCGTACCCCTAAATCTGTTTCTCCTCCTGTTTCCCTTATGTGGCACCTCTATCCATTAGAAACCTGGGATCGTCCTGGATGGCTTCATCTCCCCTGCCTACCACTTCCAATCAATTACCAAGTTTGTGGATTTTACCTACTAATTATTTCTAGATATCTAAGCCCTTCTCACCATCTTCACTACCACTAACCCACCAGATCCTTATTATCCTCCTCTCGCCCTGTGCAATGGCCTCTTATCTGCCTCCAGACTTGCCCCTCCTTCCGGCCATTCTCTGAGCTGCAACCTGAGTCATCTAAAACCACACCCCTGGCCATGACCCACCCCTTCGCCTGCTGCCACCCCCACCCCAGGCTCCCCAGAGCCTTGAGGCAGTCTGCACTCTGTACTGAGGCGTGTGAGGCCCTCTGAGACATGGCCCTTTCCTGGCTCCATCTATGGCTGCTTCCAGCCTCACACTGGCCAGCCCAGAACAACTGAAATGCTTGAGGTTCTCTGTACAAGCCATACTGTTGTACCCTGCTGAGTCTCTGCTTATATTTCTCTTCTGTCTAGAGTCCCCTTCCAACCTTCCAACTTTTGTTTCAGTGGCTAGCCTTTAGAGCTCAACTCAGGTGTTATCTCATCCTCCATTGGGTTTTAGTCCCTCTTGGATGGTTAACACCTGTACTTCTGATATGCCCCAAAGACAGGTCTGTCATGCTTCTGAAGCTAGAGAATATGCTCAGGTCGAGAGGATATGTATGGAACTCTCCACGGGTAACCTCTGGGTGGCCAAGGGTATAGACAGTGCCCCAACAGCATCATCCACAGGCTCCACTCACGCGCTGGTGCCCACAGTTTCCACCTGGAAGGGATGCACATCACTTCTGCTCATATTTCACAGGCCAAAGCAAATCACATGGCCACATACGACTTCCAGAAGGGTGAAGTTCTCCCCTATCATGTGCTGGAAAGGCGAAGAGCTGAAAGTATTTGGTGCTTAGCACTAATGACCACCACCAAGCTATGTCAAAATTAATAAATGATAGGAAGGGAAATATTGGACCCAAACTAATTTCTATCTATACAGTTATTTATCTACTAGTCATTTATTATTTTCTAAGTGTCAGGCAGTATATCAGGCTAATTTTCAGCTTAAATGTACCTGGAAGATCAGAATTGTTGATTGTTCATTTAATATTGATATATTACTGTATCAATTGGTAAATAGCATAATATAACTTCACTTAAGTCATAAAATGAAATAATAATATAAAAAACAAACCTTTAATTTTAGGACAGTTTTAGATTTACAGAAAAAATGTGAAAATAGTACTAAGAGTTCCTGTATACCCCATACCTAGTATCCCCTATTATTATATCTAACATCAGTATGGCACATTTGTCACAGTTAATGAACCAAAGTTAAAACATAGTAACTAATGTTCCTACTTTATTCAGATTTCTTTAGATTTTAATATTCTTTCCCTGTCCCAGCACACAACATTTAGTTGTCATGTCTCCTTAGGCTCCTCCCGGCTGTGACAGTTTTCTCAGACTTATCTTGTTTTTAATGACCTTGACAATTTTGAGGAACACTGGTCAGGTATTTTGTAGAATGTCCCTCATTTGGGATTTGTCTGATACCTTGCTCCTGATTAGATTGGGGTAATCTGTTTCAGAGAGGAAGATTCACAGAGGTAAAGGACATTTTCATCACATTACATTAAGGGTACATACTGTCAACATGACATCACCACTGACGTTAACCTTGATTACCTGGCTCAGGTAGTGTTTGCCAGGTGGTTTCTTCACTGTAAAGCTACTCTTTCTCCCAGTTTTACTGTGCTGTACTCTTTGGAAGAAAGCCACCCTGCACAGCCTGCAGTTAAGGAGGGGGAAGTTATGTTCCACTTCCTTGAGGGTACAGTATCTACGTCAATTATTTGGCATTCTTCTGCCTATCCTCCCTCCATTTATTTATTTATATCAATATGGACTCATAGTTTTTTAATATTTTGAGTTATAATCCAATACAGCTTTATTTTCTTGCTCAAACTTTCCAGTTTTGGCCCTTGGGAGCTCTTTTAGTTGGTTTCTGTGTCCCTCTAACATACCCTCATCATTGTGGGCTTTTTTGGCAGGGGCACGGGGAGGTGATAAGAAATACTTCCTTACTTTTCGACACTATAGGCTGCTCCAGGATCATGCTGTATATTTCCTGCCCCAATCCTAGACTGAGCCATTTCTGCAAGGAGCCCTGTTTCCTTTTATTGGAGAATGGTGTTAGAAACCAAATGCTGACGCTGGGTGTACTCTTTGCTACTGGAGTGTTGGTTTTTAGTCTCTCTCAGCTGACAGAGCAAGGAAATATATGCATATGCTAACCTATGTACATATACATATCGATAAATATTTCTATATATAACCATTTGTATCTTTGTTAAACTAAACCCCAGTTCGTACAGATGTCTCCACCTCTAATCCATTACCACAAAGGATCACTGTAGCTTCCTCCTCTTGCTTGTTTGTAACTTTCTACTCCAAGAATGAGGAGCCTGGCTCTCATCACCTGCCATCCATTTAGTTAACTGTTCAGTTCCAGGATACAAGTATGGCGGTATCAGAATCATTAACCCATATCACTGTGGGAAACGAATTTATCAATTAGACTACAGGGCTTATATACAGTTCCTTTGCCTTTAATCTTACAGACTTCATTCATTTCCAAAGTTACTTAGGTCAGTAACTTTTTCCTCCCACCCCTTCGGTAAGTCTTTTTCATAGACTTGTAAAATATTTAGATTCTTTTGTCACATTCTGCATTCCATCCTGGGAATCCCTGACCTCCTGAATGATCCTTTAAAAGTTTACATACAATAAGGATCACTCTTTATGTTGTAAATTCCCATGGGATTTGACAAATGCATAGTGTCATGTGTCCATATCATTGCAGTCCCATATGGAATTCACCACCCTAAAAATTCCAGAAGTAACATTTAAAAAATATTTAGGTTTAAATCACATACAATAAACTATATTTATTTAAAGGAGGTGACGGACAAAGTTTCAAACTGAAGATATATCAGTCTTTAGGTCTTCAGAAATATAAATCATCTGAAGGAATAGTATCTATTCAAAGATACTCAGATTGTAGAGATTTATAAGTCACAAGTCTAAGGTTTTTTTTATTTTTTAACTTAACAAAGGAAATAGATGATTATTGTAGAAAAATGACCAACAACAGATACAAAAGAAAAAAATTACATATAATCCTGCCATTAAGAGATAACCTTTGTTATCATTTTAGTATATATAATTCTCTTTAAATCTTTATACACATTCTAGATTCTTTTCTTAGGATATGGTCCTAGAAGTGGAACCCACTGGCAACCTTGTTAGACAACTTCAGATTGGGTCTTCTATTACTTCTCTTTAATCACTAGGCCACTGAGTTCTCTTGCAGTGTTGCAGCCAAGGGGTCTGCCCCTTGCCTCAGAGAAGGTCTGCAGATTCCATATCCCTCACCTCCAGGACCAAAGGCTACTCCCAGTAAGGCCAGGGGGTCCCATCCACTGTCACTTATGTATAGTTTGCTTTCAAAATATTCTGACTATATTAATAAAAAGAAAACTGGAAAAATTTAAAGTTTTAGTCAATTTTCAAAAATGTTTTCAAGTTTGTTTGTTTATTTATTTAGGAGATGGGATCTTACTATGTTTCTCAGGCTGGTCTCAAACTCTGAGCCTCAAGTGATCCTCCCAGCTTGGCCTCCCAAAGTGCTGGAGTTACAGGCATGAGCCACTGTGCCCAGCTCAAGTAGGTGCTTAATCCAGCACCTCCCCTCCCATGTTGTTGCACGTGTTAAATAATTTTGTTGTATGATACATTAAGGTAGTTATGCTAATTATGGATTTTAAAATAAATATATTTTATGTTTTGTATCCATTTTCTTTACCGGGTCTGATTGTTACCTTGGGTTATAATGTATATTACATAGACTTGATTTTTATAGTTGGATCGTACTCTAAGAATTCATTGCCAGTTGGTTGTTTGGAACTTGAATGAATTTAACCATGAAAAGCAATGTTATGAATAGTATTCAGTCTCGAAAGTAACACATGAAATCTATTTGATCTAAAGTGCAGCTGTTATACTAATCAGGGGTTCTGTGGCCAAGACTCCAACCCTTGACCTAAGGATTATGCAGGATTTTGGAGGGTTATGCCAAGAAGGGGACATTCTTTGAACAAGCCAATTCGCTTCTCGCTCATGCCCAGCCCTGATGAGTCAGTCCCTCTTGGGGACAGAGGCTCCCTGGTTGAACCTCAGACCCAGAGAACAGGCACCTCCTACTGGGTGTAGAAACCAATGCCTTGCATCATGGGGGGGAACCCTTTACCCTCAGGAGTGCTAGTTTGACTTTAACTGGCTCAGGCTCTTTAAAACTAAAAGTTTCAGCTGGGACAAGGCCAACTGGGTAGCTGAGTCAAAAAAGCATGATGGGACTTCCCTAGAACACGCCTAGACTGACCCTCTCTCACATTTTCTTCCTTTGGGAATCTCTTCCTGACCCTCAGTGTTGGGGTCAGGTGTCCCAGCTATGGGCTCCCTGAACACACAGGGGTGACTCAGACTGTGGCACCCTCAACTGTCACTGCCAGTTGACAGGCCTGTCTCCTTTATCCTGGCCCAGTGGTTCTCAATCCTGGCTGCATGTTAGAGTGATCGGGAGAGCTCTGAGAAAATCCTCATGCTCAGGCTCCCTGCTGTCCCATTAAAGGAAAAATCTTGGGATGTGGGGGTACACAGTCTACCCATCAAGGGGTTTTTAAAGCTCCCCAGGGGCTCTGATCTTGGGCTAGGATTTAGAACCACTTCCCTTTACAACAAGCTTCATGAAAGCAAGGAACATGTTTACTCATCATTGGTATTAAATTAGTCAATAAAGCTCTTAGAATAGTGCCTGGCATACATTAAGCTTTTAATAGTTTAGCTGCTGTTAGTAGTTTTAACTCCCCACTGGCCAGTACAGTCCTGACATACAGTAGGCACATCGCCACCATGTAACTTACTTAAACTGAACTATAAATGTTGAAGAGAAAGAGAAGAGAGAGAGAGGGAGAGAGAGAGAGGGAGGGAGAGAGAGAGAGACAGAGAGACAGAGAGAGACAGAGAGAGACAGAGAGAGAGACAGAGAGAGAGACAGAGAGAGAGAGAGAGAGAGAGAGAAATAATGTTTTAAAGGCCTGGCCAATTCACTGACCCTTCCACTCAAGCAGCACAGACCTCAGAGTGAGCCTTAAATGAGTGGTCTGGACCTACCATTGCTTCCATCAGTTTAGTCCTCTAAGTGCCTTTCAGAATGTGAGCATCTTGTTGTTTTATAAACAATGTAACGGGGTTTTGAGAGCAGTTTTGACTCTGTGATTTTCACCAATGTATAGGATAAATTCACTGGGTGTCAAAAGTCTACAGTTCTGTCCCTGGCTCAGCCATTTATTAGCTGTATAGTTTTGAGCAAGTCACTTTGTCCTTCTGGGCCTCATTTTTCTCTCTAGAGTTCTTCAATTCTCTAATTTCGAAACCTGGCTGAACTCTGTCTCACTCTTCCTTGTCTGCTTCTGTAACCCGGATGGATCGGGCTCCCCAGCCATGCCTGCGTGGGACTCAATCCTGGCCCTGCCCAGGCTGTCCCTGGCTGGGCATCCAGGATCTTGCCCGGTGAATGCCCATGAAGCACCAGTAGCCCTCCCAATACCCGGGATGGTGCAGAGGAAGTTATCAGTATCAGCCTCAACAGTTCAGCAGCCATGTGGGTTGAATAAGTGGTTTTGGAAACCAACTGCCATTTACACCTTAGCCCAAAGGAAAACCACTGTAAACTGTAAACAACACTGTAAACAAGCCTCCTCTTTCCTGGATGCTGGTGCTGGGGTAGCGGTCCCCAACCTTTTTGGCACCAGGAGCCGGTTTCATTGAAGACAATTTTTCCACGGATGGAGGAGCGCGGGTGGTGTGATGTGTGGCCCGGTTCCTAACAGGCCGCAGCCCGGAGGTTGGGGACTGCAGTTCTGGGGAATAAAGAGCTCTAGGAATCCCGCGTAGGCTTTGGAGCATTTCTCCCTCTCCCCGAGACCATCTGACTTTTCCACCAGCCTGGCCTTTGTCCCACTTGTCCCAACCAAGGGGGCTTCTCAGCCTGGCAACTCATCAAGAACAGCTGGGCAGATGCCAACGACAGTCCCTCTGGCACATTATAAACAAGGTGTGAAGTGCTAATCAAACACATGTGGCATTTGGGTCAGTTTTAAAAACTGACACAAAAAAGCACAAAGCCAATTGGAGAGATGAAGAGATGAAGTCAATTCCTGCTAGAGATGAAAGAACAGAATTGCCAACATTCTCTTTTTGTACTTATTTTAAATGAGAGTCTTTGGGCAGGGCCAAGGATTTTTGTTTTATCCATAGAGGGATATGTTTTAATGGGATTTGATCTGTATTTAAAAATAGTGAAGTGACAAATCTTTTAAACCCATGTTGTGCATTTGGAACTACTGTGTGTTTGTTTTGTTTCTTTTGGTTTTGCTCTTGATTTTAAAGAGTTCATGGACTGGTTTTGTTATTTGTGGAGTTTCCTGGGCGTTGTGTTAGAGTCCAGTGGGATCAAACCCACTCACAAGTTGCCCATTAGGTTCACCATCGAGATCAGTTGTCCTTCATGACAACACAGGATTCACAGAGCAGCAACCTTTACTTGTGCTCTACACTTAGCCAGCACAGGGTTTTGTTGGGATATTTCCTCAAACCTGCTCCTCCTCTTCTGTTTCGTGGCCCTTCCTCCTCCTCCTTCCCCACATCTAGGCCGTCCCCAGCCTGTGGCTTTTCTTTCTCACTTCCACAGCCACCAATGGCCTCGCCCCTGCGCTGACACTAGTTTCCACCCCGCTCACTCACCCCCTCTACTTCACCGTCACAAGGCATCTAGAACCACCTTTTGAACACACTGATGTGGCCACACCATTTCCCTACTTAACACTCTTCAGTGGCTTTGCATCGCTGTTAGGATTGAATCCCACATCCTCAGCCTGGCTGCAAGGCCCTGCCTGCGTCAGCCTATGTCTACTTCAGGCTCCTCTCACAGTGCTCCAGCCACACCGCCCCGTGTTTTTTAGTTTTTTCAGGGATGACCGAAGCTCCCTTCCATCTCAAGGTTGTAGGACACGCTGCTCCATCTGCTGGCATGACGAGCTCCCTGCCCCAGCCCCCAGCCAGTGACCTTTCCCTCATCTCCAGGTCCTGGTTTAAAGCCCCCTCCTCAGAGAAGCCTCCCCTCACTCCCCTAACCAGAGGATCACAACCAACAACGATCACAATTACAGTCAGGTAACTGTGAAATATTTCAGGTGGGCCTTTCCTTTGAGAGAGTAACCTCCATGAGGGCAGGAGTATTCTGTCTCGTTCACTGCTGGAACTCCACACCCAGCAGAGTACTTTATGGCCAGCAGGTGCTCGGCATATACTGACTGAATAAAATAATAGTTTCTCCTCTATGGGTCTGCTTACTCTCTGAAGACCCCTGGTTATTTATTTTCTCTCTACAAATTCATTTAGTTTCTCCCTGACATGATTCAGTCTCCTCCTGAATTGAGGGGCCTGGCACAATTCCCTCGGGACTGACCCCTCTCTGGAGGAACGACCCGTTAGGGCACTGGTAACTCATCAACATTGTGCCATTGAGCTCCAGTTCCCATTGTACCTCCTCGCACAGGCAGGCATCTTTGAGACCTTCCGGAACGTGTCTCAGCGTCGCAGCCCCCGAGGGCAGAGTTCTACCGCTGAGTCTGGTCGTTCTGCTGCCACTGGTCTCCAGTGACCCTCTCAGAGCAGGGTTCAACAGAGGAAGTGTCGCTTCTGCTCACACTGGCCTGTGACGTGTGCACACCAGCTGCACATCACTCCTGTGCAGACATCGCAGAGTCCGTGCCCAGACTCGTGGGCAGTGAAGAGTTTAGAGTGAAATTTTTGCATCAGCACATATGGAGATCCTACGGACCCTTGCTGACATGGCCGCCTGGAGCATGTATTGGACTTCGTGAACTTATGCTTCCGTTTTCTGACCATTGGCATGTGCATTTCCCCTAATGGTCATGATTCTTTTAATTCTCTGAGGTCTGTTTTCCCTCTAGATCATAAACTTCTTGAGTGTAAGGATCATGCTTTTTTTTTCTTTTGTTTTTGAAACAGATACTGTCTCCCAGGCTGGAGTGCAGTGGCGTCATCACAGCTCACTACAACCTCAAACTCCTGGGCTCCAGTGATCCTCCTGCCTCGGCCTCCTGAGCAGCTCAGAACTACACATGCACACCACCAAGCTTGGCTAATTTTTCTAATTTTTTTGTAGAGAAGGGGTCTCGCTCATGCTCAGGCTGGTCTCAAACTCCTGGCCTCAAGCAATCCTCCCGCCTGGGCCTCCTAAAGTGCTAGGATCACAGGCATAAGCCACCATGCCCAGCCAGAGATCATATTTTTTTGGCATTGTATTTTCTACCACACTGCTTGGCATGTGGTAGGTGCTTGAATATTATAAAATTGAAAAGTGCCTAGCAAACAGTGACAGGTATGACTAGAAAATATAGGCTGGGCAAAGGATTTCCTGTCTATGACTTCAGTTTTGTTCAGGCCTATTAGTTGGTCCATTCCTGTTCAATGACCCCCCCAAATAGGGTTCACTGTCCTTGGCCTTTGAGTAGCTGCTCTTGGTGGCCTCACGAATTTAGATTTTCCAGTTTTTCTTTACTTGAGGTAAATTTTACAAGTCAGGAATCTGCTCAAACAGCAGCTTCCCTAATTTTTATCTCTGCACAGTAAATTGCACAGAATTTCCATTCTACAGTATATACTGTCTGTGCAGACTGATTATATTTTTTGGGAAACCAATTCAGTTACCTTCAAAATCATTACGTCTCCTCTTGTTTTCCATTTGTCAGGTAGAAAAGAACTGGTCCCCAGTATTATGGGAGCAATTCAGAAATATTCTTGAGTTCACTGTTAATGTCTGGAAATGTATGCAGATAGCTCTATTTTTCTTCCCTGTTCAGCCCATTTTTGTTACCCTTTGAGTAAGTATATTCATAATTTTCCTTAAAATTTGATGCAATAGCCTGTTCTCTAGTTTAACAGACCTTCAAAGCCTCCATTGCTAATTGGATATTTAAATTTTTCACCCTGGAATTCAAGTGATAGGTAGCACATGTTGGTAATAGGTCAGACTCAGGAGCTAGACTCTCCACATTCACCACTCAGATATGTGACCTCTATGCAAATTTTTTTAATCAGCAGAATTGATAGTACCTACTTCATTGGGTTGTTGGGGGGATTAAATGAGTGGTGCCTGGTATATCGTAGGCACTGGGGATATATTAACTATCACCATCTGGTTCTGCTCTGCCAAGAATGTAAACTCCATGAGGGCAGGAATTTTTGTGTTTTGTTCATTACTGTATTCCCAGGGCCTAGAATAGTGCCTGGCACATGTTGGACACTCAAATATTTGTTGAATGAGTTAATCCATTATATATTTATAGCTCAGCCAAACGGAAATACTTCCCAGTTCTCCAAATATTCTTAGTTTTTTTGCTCTTTCCTCTGACATCACTTCTGTCAGGTTAGTCATAACCAATATCCAGCTTAAATAGCACCTCTAAGAGGCCTTGCCTAATCATCCCAGGAGGAAGTTATCTTCCCAGACCATGCTCTTGTGGTACACTGTATGAACTATTTCATACTTACAGCATTCAACAGTCTTATCTTTACTAGTTCGTAAGTCCCTTGAGGAAATTACCATGACACTACTCAAGACCAGAATATTACCTGACAGTGTGCTTGTTGAACCAATGTACATGATTTTGAAAAATGAACAGCGGAGCATTGTCTTACTGTGGCAATCTTCCTAGTATTCCCTCTGTGTGGAGACCAAAGTCCTACCTGCAGTGGGGCAATGGGTAGGGAAGCTCAGAACCAAGAAGACAATTTTGAGCCCCAGTGAGTATGGTTAGCTTTGTACACAGAAAATATTTCCCAGTTACAGGATACACCCTCAACTTTTACTAGTCACCCTACAGCCAGTGTGGGGTTTGGATTTACGTTTGAGGCACAGTAATAATACCCACATCTTACAGGATTTGTTATAATCAAATAAGGTCTTAAGTAGCAGTGTTTGGTAATTATTACAGAATATCAAAATATTGTTATTGAAAAACAATTAGCCTATTTACATAAAATTGGAGAGGGTAGGTTTCTTGGTGTGCATACTAATGACACAGCAAGGCAGAGCCTCATGTACCTATGCAGATATCTTGAGTAGACCCACTCAAGTCTGAAGGACTATTTTGAATTGTTTAGTAACAGTATGTCTCTAAACAAGATGGTACTGAGAAAAGATCATGGTCATCTTAAAATACAATATTGCTTTTAAGGAATGTTAACAGTTTGCCAGCTGCACTTACAACATTTTGTTTTGGTCCTCATAATTAGTGTCTAAGATGGTGTAAATTGTAACATTTTCACCCGTGATGGAGAAAAAGTTTCAGAGACTTCAAGTCCCACACTAAGTGAGGGCAGTGGGACACCAACTTGATTGAAATAATTTGCTTTTCAAATTTGCTATCTTTAGCAGATAGAACTATGGGAGTATTGGAAATGCTCAGACCTTGAGAATTTTGTTTTAATGGCTTTGGAAGACTAACAGGAATTTGGTCAATAATTTTTAGTTCAAATCAGTATTATTAATAAATTCCTTAAACAAAGTCCCTTATTTGGCCAGGGCTTTCCACTCCACTCCAGATCAAAGATGTGCCCTCAAAGGGGAGCTCTGAGCAGGCTGTTCACACACACATACCCCAGTGAAGCATCAGGTATTTCTGAATGGACAGTACGTAAGCTCATGGCGGTTTTCTGAAACTCTCATAGCAGAATTCCACAGAAACTCCTTTGGCCTAGAATATAGAAGAGATATGTTGTTGTTCAGTGGTTTGGATTGTAAAAGAACAATTAAATCTCAAGTCCACATTCTCTGCTGGGCAGTCCCATTGGGATTATTTTATAGAGCTCAAGAGACTTACTAGTGCTCAGAGACAAAATACCACAGCAAATGGTCTCCCTTCAGAAGATGATGCACATGTCGTTTTTGCAGCGTAACTTCAAGTTACCTAGTGATCTGGTTGCTCCTGAACATGAGTCGTCCTATCTCTCATAAAATCTAAGGTCTTAGATCACGGTCACCCCAGGGATCACAGTCTCATATACTTGTGATCATCTGAGCATCATTTACATCCTGAGTTACAGCCCATCAGACGCCTCTGTTGAATGCTGGCTGCGGATGTGCTTACCTCTTCATTCAGTAGAAAGAAGTGCCTAAACACAAATTGCTATGCGGCTCCCTGAAGGAGGAGAAATGACCTTCAGCCAGGTTTCCAATAGCTACATCACTGTGTTACTTTCAGTAGCTCATGGAGTACTACTAAAATGCAGATCTTTTCCCTCAGATTCTGCAACTTCATCCACATCTTTGAGAAAATTAATTTCTCTTAAAGTTGGCCAGATAGGCCATCATGTTAATTCTGTGTAAATGCACCATAAAACAGGAACCTGATCTGAAACTGAACAAATGCCTTAAAAGAAACTGAGATGTGGCTTCTAATAATATCTAACAATAAAAATTACAGCCAAAAGGTGATGTCTAACTCATAGATTATTTTATATAGGTTCTATGAAGGTCATAGGAATTATATCTCATGATAAAATATACTTGGGAAATATGAGGAAAGGTATGTCATAACCCTAAGAAATAAGTTTTAAAAGGTTTGTTGTATCACAGCTTTTCGTATTCAGGTAATACAGCAAAATATACTCCATGTGTGATTTGGAAAAGCTGTAGTACTAAATGTCATAGACTTCTCATCTGATTTTTGATTCAGTAAACTTTAAATTGAAAAAGACTGTTTATCACAAGTTTCTCAAGACTAAAGAGACTAAATGCCAACAGTTTAAAGTGGAATAGGGATGAGCCACCATGGACTCCAACAGCATTAGCACAGGTGGAACTCTGGAGCCAAAGGAGAGCAACACACAAATTTACCCAGAAGAAAGCCAGGTTTTCAGTATAATTGATGGTTGCCAGGACCAGGGAGGTCTGGTTGCCGTTAGAGGAGGTAAAAACATGTGACTGGGTCCTTGGGGATGGCTCCTGTGCAACCTCAGCTGTTAAGAAATGAAAATCAAGGGGGATTAAACATAATCCACCAGTCTATCGGCCACTCCTGTAGTAATCACCTAGGTTTCCTTTTATTACTAGTTATTATTCTTTCTTTTCCTCTGAAAGACTATTTTCCTGCTTATTCTAGCTGGGCAATTCATTTACTGAGCTACTGAACTTCAATTTTGGGTCTTAGAAAGACCACAAGAATTGTTATGTAAACTATTCAGTATCAGCTACTAAGTAAGACTACTATACTTCTCAAATATTTGGAATGCTCCTCCAAATGCAAACATATTCTGAATATTCTGCTAAATCAGACTCAGAGTTAACTAAAGGTTGTACAATTCTGGCTCACAGGACCCAGGATGAAGGTGGACTCGTATTACTGGACTTCAAGTCATCCAATATACAGTGCACTGCTCCTTGGAGCAATTCCCCAATAAAAAGTGCAATGTATAGAGACACGAGGTATGCTTTTGAGCTAAAATGTATGACCACTATATTTTGCAGGAGAAAAGGGAAACCATCAATTTCAAACGCTCCAAAATTAGTGTTCTACTAAATAAATTATATGGAGCAAAATGTTTTCAGATTGGTCTTACCAAAATGGATGTGTCAATAATTGAAGATATTATATATATATATATATATACACACAAAGAAATAAATCATTTTCAAAGACGTGTCTACTTCTTATTCAAAGTTCAGGACCTACCACTTAAATTTGTGAACATTTTTATTTATAAAACAGTAAGTAATATTCATCACTACTACAAGTGTTCTCTTCTGGAGACCATGAGAGAGTATTTTGGAGAAATAAAATCAAAGGACATTTTGTCATATTCTTCTCAGTTTCCTCTGTGCTGTTACATGTAGTAAAGTCACTTAAGAATGAAGCAGACGCAATTCTGCTTAGACGCTACCATTGATGGGAATGGTGTATGTGAGGAGTACAGAATATAAAGGTCAAAGAATTATATCCATACTTCAAAAGTTTTAAATGCTATACCTAACTTTAAGAAGCAAAATTAACCTTAAATTTAATCTGTCTACGAGTTATTACTGAAATCACCTTTATTTCTAGTACATATTCTACTGGAATACCATTAAGAAGCCAAAAAAAAAAGTTTCAAATATCATCAATTGTTAAAAACAACGAAGAAGAGTTTAAGGAAAGAATGTATTTGAATCACGTAAACAAACAAAAGAGTATTACATAAGAAAAATAATGTAACAATTTATGTAAGTACCTAACATGAGCATGCTCTTACATCTAAAACAAAAAATAAAAAGGTAACATTGGTACTATATATATATATTTGACAAGTGTGTATTAAAGAATTCTCTAATATAAAACATTTAAAACGTGGAGAATACTTTTCAAGATACAGAAAACAATTCTTATGATAGGCACACCCACAATTCTTATAAAAACATGCTTGCAGAGATAAAATTCATCTGAGCACTCATTTTTCAGATGCACAAAAGCTATGGAATTGTTAATCACTGGATATTGCCTCCCACTTTTGCACTGTTTTGAGTTTCAACACTGATTCGTATGAATTCTGAATTACACAATTAATTACTGTTATTTTTCAGTCTTTCTACCATGCTCTATATAGAATGCATCTATTTAATATGAATACTTAAAATAGCAACATTATTTGTATCAAGGTCACTTCCTTATGTTCATTTTTCTTTAAAGGCACTATATTTAGAAAATAGTTATTACAACAAATAGTGCTTGGAAGACCTGAAATGCCAAATCAATGTGCTCCATCTACTACAAGTAGAATTAAGAAGCCCTAACTGAAAAGAACACAAATGTAAAAAGCTGATAGATTTAAAGATTATAAAATTGGTTTATTGTAAAAGCGATTCAAGAATACCCCGTTAAAATCTTATCCCAATGCTACCCAATACAACCAAGGAGCAATTAAACACTTTTACATTAGGAACAAGGACATAAAACAAGAAAGACCACATCAAGGCTGTGATTCAAACTCAAAGAGAGAAAGGACTCTTAGGTCTCCTTCAGTCAGTACAGAGGGTATAAGGTCGAAGCACTGTGTCAGGCACCACAGTACTGCTACAACATTGAGGTATGACTGAGCAAATTAAAGTCGAGGGGAAACAAAGATCTCCATATTCTTGTTTTGTGGGTGTACTTAAGTGATTGAAATTTTAGGAACAACTGCCTTCAATGGACAGCAAGATGCAAGACAAGTCTTTATTGAAGAGAAACAGTTTATAAAGTTCTCTATCAAGGTCCCACTAAATCTTCAAAACCCCTCCCCATATCTTCCCACCCTCCCCTCAAACTAACACTAGTCTGCTGATACATAAGATGCATTCTTAATTTGTGGCTTACTGGAAAATTACAGGCACTCCTTCCAAAGTAGCTTTGATTTTCTGCACATTAAAAAAACTCCAACGACATATCATCCATATACTCCACTTTGCATTCTAGGTAGAATTTTATTATTACTCTAAAACTCAATGCATCTGCACAGAGGCCATTTCCCCCCAGACTTAATTCAAGATTTAATCTTTCTGTTGTTTTCTTAGTAAAAGCCTTGGAGTTAATTATTATGAATGACTGACCTATGAATTATTATATACAACACAGTGACTGCAGTTTTTTTTCTTTTTTTTTTTTTTTTAGCAGTGAAAGTACTTAAAATAGAACTTCTTACTTCCAACTTTTGCACTCCTCCAAATCAAAGGGCCAAAATACTTAGATTTTGTAACCAAAAAAAAATCTATCTTCCTAAGCTGTGGCTTTTCATAGCAGCTTTAGCCAGGAAAGAAGATTTTATATCTGTTATAAACCCTTGAAAATAAGGGCTTATTCTAAAAACATTGAAAGACCCTTAATCATAGAGGTGCTTAGCTGGTGCCACGCTTTTAATTCACAACCATTACTTCGTAGCTTATACTGAAGAGTTAATTCATGCTCATTTTGTTCCTTTAAAAAATACTCTTTGGAAACCATTATTACCCCTGTAGACACATACTCTAGTTACATCTCTTCCTGTAAAAATAAAGGTATAATCATGATTATCTCTATTTCTTTGCTAAATTCAACTACCAATATACATTTATCAATCTGATCACTTTACCAGCTAACTCATGACCTTACACTATTCTATATATTCTATATCCAGGGTCAATTTTCAGCATACAGAAGTAGGAGCAAGTCTTATAAGTAAGAAGAATATTGTAGGCAATATTTTAATCTAGTCTTTAATGTAGTCATCACAAATGAGAAATAAAGTATTAGAATTTATTTCCAAAACTAAGGTGAAGGCAAACTCCCAAAGCTAAAGAAAGGTAAACCTCTATAAAGCTTACTTCTGTCATGTAAGTTATGAACCTACTCAGTGATTTCTCATCAAGACTCAAAATCAGTCCAGGGACTAAAGAAATGGACTAAAGCCATTTCTTGTTTGCTCCTTCCCAATTCATCAGATAATATGTATTGTGTGCCCAGAGGGCATAGAGCACTATGTGTAGTAATAGCCCTTTCTACAACACTGAACTACTTTAAACATCTGCAGATTGCCCCAATCAGATTTAAACTACCTGTGAAATATAAACTACTAGTCATGTATTCTAAATGCATACATTCAAAGCTACCATTTTAAAAATAAATTGGAAAGAAGGAAAACCTTAAAAAAAAAATACATTCTGCTATCACACTATTATAAACACTGTGTGTGTGTGTGTGTGTGTGTGTGTATAAGAGAAAGCAGAGATAATCAAGATTTAAATAAGACGGTAAAAAACCAGGAAATGTAGGTTTTACCAAAAACTCCAACAACCGTCCCAAGCTACAACTATAAACAGATTCACTAATATGGTAATTTGCCTAGGGTCTGACAGAACCAATCAAACGACAACAACAAAACACCCACCAAAATATCCACCAAAACCTATACTAGAGTATGTGGCAATAATTAATATATTTCTATGGAAATTGTCTCATGCCTTATAAGCTCCTAAAATAAAATCAAGGTCACTATGTGACTAATGATAGCACTAGAAGGAAAACAAAACACTGAAAGTTAAACAGTCTTCAGCCTTGGTTTCAGCTATCTCTTCGAATCAGCATTAAGTTCTTAATATCAGATACAACATTTTTGGCTTGTCAGACCAGTAAGTCATGTTTTTCCACTGGCCAAAGGCAGCTGAAGAAACAATTGCTTGAACAAACTAAATGCTGTGACATGAAGCATTTGATTTCCAAGTCTGAGTATTGAGTTAAAATGATTGGTGAACATCTAACTGGGCAAAAGGAATGGCATCTATCATCCAAACAGGCTCACTTCCCCCAGCCCCCAAAATGAACAGTAGTTATAATAGCAAAAGAAACAAACGTTTTTTTTTTTTTTCTGATTCTTTAGGGCCAACTGTGAAAGAGGTCAGCAATATATTAACAGCAGCAATGGACAAGGAAGAGCAAAATAGTGGATGAAAGAATCTTGCTGGACGTTTGTTCATCTTTTTCTGTATTAGCCACAAACTGCAACTGGCTTATTTGGAAATTTCAGGTATATATGTCTTATCTCCATCTCCTTAGATCCTTCACAGATTTAAAATTCAGTCTACCTGAGGGCTCTATAACCATGTAAGAAAGCTTTCTTTATCTAGCTTGGTGGCAGCCAAAACAGACTCCATGTCATTAAGGATGTCAGAACTCAAAGCTTCCTGCAGACTTGGCATCAACTCCTCTCCTTCTATGTTCATTCCATCTCCTTCCAGTGTTCCAAGGTCCACATTTGTCCCAGGAATGGCTTCAAGGTAGTCTGGGAAACGATTCTGCTGTGAGGGCAGGGTGCTTTGGTTAATAGTATCACCTAGTTGGAAGAGAGAGAGAGAATAATAAGGTCCTTTTTGAAAAGCTAACATCAGAGGTGTATCATATGAGCATACAGAAATGCAGAGAAAGCAAAGCACTCCTGACTGACCTGAACTGATGATGCTCAGAATTTATTTTAGACCAAACAACCCAAAGATGACAAAATTATCAATGCCAAGTTTATTTTTGCTTCAACATTTATCCAGATACTCAACCAAAGGTTGACTGCTCATTATTATGTATTTAGTATGGAAGAAAGTCATTAAAAAAAGACAAAAAAGCCCACAATTCTTGAAAAATTATATCCAACAGGGGGTGAAAGAATAAGTACCCTACACAAAAGCATCACTATCCTTCTATCTTCCAGATATGCACCGCCATAATAAAATTAAATATAAAAATGAATGGTATGGACTTGCCTTGCCCTTAACATACACTTTGGAAAGCACTAAAATAAAATAAAAAGACTGCATGAATACTCTCTTCTATCCTTGGAGATTCACATTTGTAACAGCAAAACAAGCCTCCTAGGAGTCCTTGAATAAATAAATCTTACCTTTGCTTCTAGGTTTCTCAAATTTACCTGGCCACAGAACCTTTTTAGTATATGACAACATTAACATTCCTCAGAGCTTCAATAGAACATTCTTTAAAAAAACTAATATAAAATATTGAGTGCTATAGAGGTTTAGTGAAGAGAGAAATGAAGATTGGGGGGTAAGGTACAACACCTCTAGGTGTTATACATGAAATGGGTTTGAAGTAGCTTCTAAGGATGATTTAAGATCTAGATAAGCAGAGAGGAGGGGGAGGTACAGATTCCAGGCAGCATCAAAGCCACCAGCAGGATAAGCAGAGGCACAAAAGACTTGCTAAACACTTTCAGAAGAGAAGCTGTCAGCTAAAGAACTAGCCAGCGAGCAAAGGGAATTGCTTCATTTCCTCCCGATACATGTGCTCTGGCAGTTGTCAAGTCCAGGGCAATGGTCATCAGGTAAGCCACAGGAGAAATGCTTCCTTAACTACCCGTGTGAGGGAGGTATTTCTTAGCTCCTGCAAGACCCCTACAACTATTTTAACAACAAAGTAGGTGGCCCCCCCAATCTACCCTTTGTCACCTGGTTTCCTGAGACCTATAACACCTGAGCTGGACTAAAAACTCTCAGAGGAGAGAGGGAGGGTTAACTGAATCACATACAGAAATCTCTCTCCAAAATTAAGAACACAAGGAGACTAAGGAGAGAGACTTCTGATAAGGTTCTCAAATGCCTTGCCAATTAATATTAACATGCTAAAATAAATCAGGTTACCACAGTTTTATTCAAATACAGCTAATATATCCAATCCATGATATTTAAAAACTAGGAAAAGACTTAAATTTTGACCAGTTTCTTCTGAATAATCTTTGCTCACAATAGCTTATTAGACCTGGTGATAATATGACTATATCTGACTAAAAGTCAGGTTATTAAGAGGAATAAAGAATACCAACCTGTATCCATTTCATCAACGCTGTTCAGAAAGTCATCTGGGGTTCGAGGGACACTGTAGCTGCTCATGCTTAGTCCACTGTCTGTACTCTCATCTCGAGAGTGATAGGTGCCACTATAACATATGACAGTTAAAAACCAACACAAAAATTTTAAAAATCAATTCAAGGTAAAAGTAAACACCTTGTGACTACCAACATAATTCTCAAAGAGGATTAGCGAAAATTCCTACCCTTCAATGTCTGAAACAAGCACCCTCCTTCAGGGTCATATACGGCACTTGTGCTATGAAGTAAGACAGACAAGTTAATCCTAATTGAAGCGGCAGCTCAAAGGGGCCAAGAGCTCTCCTAAAGTTGTGCACTTGGTGACAATGAGGGAAAACAGACGTACTCAGTTTTTGCAGCAAACAAAAAATTCTCTGCATAGGTATTCTCTCAGTAATACCATCTGAATCTAGAGGGTCGGGGCTGGGGGATCCACATAGCTCACTTGTTGCAAGGTCTCAATTCCCCAGGTGGTGGTAGCACAGGCAGAGGTCAAAACACAAACTCCAGGTGGGCGGTGGGACAGGTCTGCACTAGACTCACGTTAAATTCCTAGCTCTCTTGCTGAGAACTTAAGCCAAGAAAAAAAATCAACCCAAAATAAAGAAGCAGAATTCCTTTTTGGACTGGCCAAAATAGATCAGTCACTGCTGATAAGATAAGAATACCCATAGCTTGATCTCCCTGCTTCTGCCTGGGGCGGGGAAGACCCTAAATGCCTCAGCACAAATAGAAGGGTGCACAGTTCCAGTTGAAGGAAAGATCAAAACAAAAGAAAACAAAAACTACAAGGTACATCCCTTGAGAAAAACATGACCCAAGATAGATTTTTACTTTAGGCTAAATGAAAAGTCTCCCAGATTTGCATACAAGTATGATAAATATCCTCAGAATATGACTTTCATAAACAAAACACTTTCCTAAACTAGTAGCACACAGACATCATCAGTGGGCACTGACAGTAAAATTTTGAGTTTTACTAACTAGAAAATCTTAGGAAAAGTGTAAAAACAAGGTTACTGTTATTTTTCTTAAGGGTCTCTGAACATGAATGTGAACTTTCCCAACAGCTTGAATGTTTACACAGCTATTTCTTTAACTTACATAAAAATTAAAAAATAAAAAAACTAAGCTTTAAAAATAAGCTTTTCATAATACAATTGCTAAAGGTTAAAAGCTCAGTCAATACCTCAAATTTTTGCCTTAAATTACTCAATGCATTTGTCTTGTCCTCCCTCCCCCACTCACTCTGCAATTATAGGTTTATTCTAATGCTTCTGCCACATTTTGGCAAGATTCAAAAGCCTCACACAGACCCAAGAAAACACAAATTTGTTTCTAAGACCACTTGTATACAATGCAGTCATGTATGAGAAGGCTTCAGGATGTGGTTTGTTTTTATTCTGCCTGCCCTGATCTAGGACAAAGGGCCTGGTCCTAGTCATCACTCTATTCCCACTGCTAAGCATGGAACACACATCAGACATTGGAGTCTGTTACCAAACTTACAGAGTTCATTCCAAACCACAGGGAAACACATGGGCATTCCTGAGGACACAGTTTACAGGGCCATTTTCCTGACTAGGAACTGTTCCCCACAAAAAAACCTGCAGGCCCCACTCATTTAATAAGCATTCACTGAGCATTTGCTACTGCATGACAGGCATTGAGGACAAAGAGGTTAACAACAACCACCACCACCACCTACAACTGATGCTTTTTGAGAGGCTCCCAACTTCAGGGAAGGAGATGAACAAATACAGTAATGAATCATATACAAGAACTACATGAGCTACGTGAACAAAAGCACTTTCAGAACAAAAAGGGAGCTTGAAACGTAAAGGGGAAAGGTTTCATGGAGGAGGATATCTGAGCTGGCCTTGGATCTCGAGAGCAAAAGGGAGACAAGGGGATGTTGCACCACTATTAAGAGTCAACTTCACAGCAAGTTAGAGCAACAAGTGTTTAGAGTTTAAGGAATTATATAAATCAAGTAGTAACAGAGAAACCATCAGGAGTTTTTTTTCAAAGAAAAAAATGTCAAAGTCAGATATGTGTTTTAGAAATTGGGAGTCCTACAGAAAGTAGATATATGATTCTGCGTTTAGACTAATGACACTGATTATCAGCCACTGTGATCTTCCCAGAAAATAGAATCTCAAACTACAGCCCAGCTCTCACCAGAAGTTTTAAGAAAGAATCTTCATAAACTGTCAGAAGGATATGTAGCTTATCCATTCTTTAGAGTCTAACAGGCCTTCAATAATATAGGTACTAGAATTATATTGATCTGACGTTTTCCTTGTTGGGGGAGGAAAAAAAGTTCTGTGGCTATGATCTTTTCTAATCAGTCTAAGTTCAGAACTATAATCTTGTACAAATACACTTAATTTCAAGCAGAACTTTAAACTGCATGTATGTGTGTGTCAGAAGAGTAAATACAAACTTAAAATGCATTTTAGATGGCCTTCAAAATTAAACCTCCCAATTAGGCACCAGCATTACTCTTAAGACCAAGCAAATGGTGAAAAATTCTATTGCACTAAATATTTTTAATAGGGTTATTTTTTCTTAAAATTATGAACTTTTGAATTTGATTGGTGAGGACTGAAAGGGTGGCATAATAGTTTTCCTGAACCCAAATATGTTTAAATATTTTTAAAAGCATGTTGTTTAAGCTATGTTAATTACAAATAATGCCATTAATCTTAATGCATTTTTTGAAAGAGGCACAACCTTACATTTTATCTCCTTGAACCACACCCTTTAAGAACATGAGGGCTTACAATGCTGCTGGGTGAAACCTCTCAGGTTGAATAGCTATGTGGAAAATTCCTTCCAGTGATCCTTACAATGCGATCCTAAGTAAGTTTAAGATGCATTTCATTTGCTTTCACAGAAAGGCATGCACATGTTCCTTCATGAGTCTGTAATTTTAAGTAACTGTTAGTCAACAGTATAAGCAGAAGCAAACACGTTGAGACTGAATAAGTATCCTTTCTGCAAGTCTGAACAGCTCACTTCCTCTCACGGGAGACAGCTTTTTAATCCTCAACTTTTATTGTACATGCCATTTATGGAGAGATTCATTTACAACTATAGTTTTTGGCTCACACAGATGTTCAAAACAGTCTACTAAAAGAGCTAAGCAGAATCGTCTTAAAGAGATGATCTTTTCCAGATAATCACCAGTAGCAACTCTCACCTGTTAAGAAAAGGATCTGAACTATTGGTCGTCATTGTTCTCAATTCCTGAGACATCCCTGGAGAAGATACTGGATTTTGAGTCCCGCCGTCCTGCTCCAGCGTTGGCAACTGGCTACGGAGAGCTAATTCCTAAAACAAACAAAACAGAATCAATCTGAGGAACAAATTTATTGTTAGGTTTCAAGAAATAAAATGCAGATTAAAAAGTAACTGTGTACATACAAAGCTGAAGTATTAACATCTATTTTAGTTAATACACTTCCCAATTAAAAAAAATTACATTTCCTAATGAGAATGACCAAATTCTTCTAACCATAATTTTCAAGTGACTGAAAATTACATAAAGTTTGTCCAGTTATATTAATCCAAAAACATGTACTTTGCTACTTAGTTTCATTCTGTTATTTTCTTTATTCTGGCAGATAGCCTCAAATCCTCCTTCAAGGTAGAATGGTAAGTGTGGTGTTTAAAAAGTAATTCTTAAAGTTTATCTTTACTCACCAACTCTCATATGATTTTGTGTGTTTGGCATTAGCAATAAAAACAAATAACGAAGAACAACATTTGATGATTTATTACTATAAGACACCACTTCTCTCCACCCCCAACATTGTTTTTATACTTTGCTATCAAGTGTCTCACTTTGACTTCAGGTTTTTCTATCTTGAGCTGGGAGAAAAAAGATAAAAAAGACATCAAAAGCAAAAACACAAATCCAAAGTTTCTCCACCATAATGACCATCATATTTAAAATGGGGTAACATTTCTTCAGGGACATACAACAATTTCTCAGCAGGATTCTACCTGGAAACCTGAGCAAAGGCTATGGGCTGCTACTCTGACGGTTCCAGAAGGTATACCTCAACAGGTTCCAAACATCCCAGATTTCAGTCTATATTCGCCCAGGACTTGCAAGGCCAGTTCATCGGACTCTGACCAATCCCAAACACCTTCATTACTACTCTGTCTCCTTTTCTCTCCTTTCCATCTGTTCTTTGTTCCCTACCCTCCTAAGAATTTCCACTAGGCCTTTCCAGGTATCATAAATATCATTTCTGCTAGAGCATCAGCTTCTTCTCCCTTCATTTTTTGGTTTGATTTGAAATATGTATGGCTTCGTTTCATAAAGGACACTGGCCTTAACTCCTCCACCCCGCGAAGCCTTCCTGAGCCAAGTCTGCTCACTGAGGCACAGCCACACCATCTCCAGCCCCCTTACTACCACAATTACCACAGGGTCCAGAGGTATGGAAATATTCTTCTAACTCTATACTGACGTTTCTAAAATATGTTTCTCTCTCCAAGCACTTCTTTTTATTCAGGTTTATATCTCCTAGGTATATCATCCTTTAAAGCAGGGTTTCTTAATGAGAGGACCATGAAAAAATTTAGAGGGTTGCTGAACTTAATGGGAGGAAAAATTACCTTAATTTTTGCTAATTTTAACTTAAATTTTGCATTTTTACCAATTATGAATATAGGCAACAAATACAGTAGTATTCACTACACCCCAACTTTTCATCGAAAGAAGATAGATACCTTCATATCAAACTGTAGTTGTTGCAAATATCTTAATATGCCGTTTGCGATCATAACTATTTCAATATTATAGCAGTTATAAGACATGCTTCTAGATGTTGTTTTTATGTTAATAAAGAAGTATATTATATGACAAATTTTTATTCAATATTTTGTTAACTGCATGAATAAAATTCCTTTTCTTTATAATTCTATTTGCATTTTTTAAAAACCTAATATTCTGAGGCAGGATCCACAGGCTCAGTCAAATATCAAAGCAGTTTGTGCTCCTCTCTCTCATAAGACTAACTGCTTCTTACTATACTCAGTTAATGAACTTTTAGCTACTCCATCTCACATGTGGGAGAATTTTAAAGCCTGGTCAGAGCCTCTTGCCACTCCAAGTATCATTCATGTCTCTTAATATGCTTCAGTATTAAGTGGACATAACTCATGCTGACAGCTTTTTGTACCTTCTGGATTCCAATAATGTTCATCTCTATCTACTTCAATCATCTATTTGCACAGCCAAGACATCCTGTTACTGGAAATCAAACCATCTCTAAAATCTTAAGTCACGTTTGGGACAAGAATCAGTGTATCACTTCATTCTAACTGCATCTGACACACTGGAACTGTTGACTTCCATGCACCAAATCCATACAATATAGTAGAGAAACACTGGGGAGAAATAATAAAACAAACAAACAAAACAAAACAAAAAATCCATACAATAACCCACTGTTGAAATTCCTGGATCGCCTTTAAATTGCAACGATACTGACCCACTTCATCACTGTATTTCCATCATTAACTTCCTCAGTTACACCCTGGAAAAGGTTTAGAAATTTTTCTCCTAGCAATCTTACATGCATTCATCCCATTTTCTGATCACATTTTTCTTCCTAACTAGTTCCTGTATAATCTAACTCCCACTCTACCAGCCTTCCAATCCCAGAGACTCCAGACACTTCTCTTCTTACTATTCCAGTCTACTGGCTCCCTTCTGTAGTTTCTTATTTTTTTCTCCTTCCCTTCAAGCTTCAACTCCTGGCCAATCATTTGAAATAAGCAGAAACACCTTTCAGATCCCTGATATACATATAATTTTATCTCAACCCAGCACATCCCAAGCCTGAATCAATGCTGAAGTGTGCTTGCTTCATTTTTATACTGAGATTGAAGAGAAATGCTACGGGAAAAAAATTACACAATTATCTGAAATGTTATCATTAGAAATTAATGGTCTTTGGCCTTAGATGGGCTCTTAATATCATTGTTTTTTTTTTCTTTTTTTGGACTTGGTCAATTCTTTCTCACATTCTTATGGTCACCACTCCAAATGCTGCACACTTTCTCAAGCCCCTATTCATGTCAAGTCTACTTCCATCTCTTTCTCATTTAAATAAAAACACTGAGACCATGAGACACAAATTTTGACTTTCTGGTTCCTCCTATCACCTCTTCCTGCTCCCCTCAAACTTATCTTCAATCACACTCATCTTTATAACTTTTTTCCCCATCTTGGAAAATGAGTTAGTTTTCCCTCCTTCTTGTTATAGGCCAACTCACTCTCCCAGTGCTTCTGGGGACCCCTTCTATTCGTTTTCTCTCTATCCTCTACTTTGGCCCCTTCCCATTCTTATCTTGTAAAGTGAGAAGTGACTTTAAAACAATAACAGTGCACTCCCCACAGGTCTGTAAAATGACACAGCATCTCAGTATCGTGTCTTTCCACATGCTGTATCTAACACATTTTACTCTCTTCGATATTATCTGAGATCTGGTGAAGGCACCACACCTCCTCTAGGTAACTGCATGATGATCCCATCTCCATCCTGAGATTGGATTAGATACACAGATGTCATGTTTTTAACATCCTGAGCATAATTAACATGATCATAGCACTTATCACATGATATTGTAACTATTTTTTCTGTGCCCCCCAAGGGTAGAATGAATGGATTGCTTTTGAGCATAAAACACAACTTCTAACACCTTGAAGAATCTGTATCTCTTGAAATTATGAGGATGTATTTAGCAATACATTTTAAAATGAATAAAATTATAGGCTATGAATGAAGGTGATGCCTAGGGTTCTGTGACAAAATACAGGAACAACTGAGAATATCCTAAAAACTCTCGTTTGCTTTTTATGAAAGAAGGTATGCTCATGTTTCTGTTTGCCAAGTTTTGAACTCCCTGCAGCACAAAACAAATATATGACATTAACCAGTAAGTCATTATTAAAATAACTGAACTGGCTGTAATTTTCATACTTTTTTTTTTTTTTTAACTATTTTAGCCTTTTTTTTGAAACTTATTTTTCAAAACTTATTTTTGAAGTTCCCACTTGATTCACCTAAACTAGACTGGAAAGGATCAATGAAAAAACGCCACTTTATTTACTGGTGGTGGGAAGGTTTTAGCATTATTAATCAAACAGGAAAGAATTTGGCACGAAAACAAATACAGTCAGTCCTCCATATCTGCGGATTCAACTAACTGGGGATCGAAAATATTCAAGAAAAAAATGGATGGCTGTGTCTGTATTGAAGATGAACAGCTTTTTTCTTTTCATTATTCCCTAAACAATACTGTATAACAACTTTTATATAGCATTCATAGTGTATTAAGTATTATAAGTAATCTAGAGATGATTTAAGGTATACATGAGGATGTGTATAGGGTGATGCTATGCAAATACTATGCCGTTTTATGTAAAGGACTTGAGCATCTGTTGATTTTGATATCTGTGGGAGTTCCTGGAACCAATCCCCCAGAGGTGACCATATAATGTAACGAGGCCAATGATACAAATAACATATATACAGATTACAGATGTCACACTCAAGGTATGAGTATACACCTGAGTTTTGAAACTTAGAGTTACAGCAAACATAACAGTACTGATTAAGTACCCTAAGTTTTGAAAAGCTTTATAGGTGTATAATTGATGTACATTACACATAAAGTGTACAATTTAACGAGTTTTGAAATGTGGGAAAAATTTCTGAAACTAGCACATTTATCAAAGTAATCACCCCCCAAATTTTCTCCCACTACTTCTCACCTCTCCTACTACCTCCCTTAGAAACTAATGATCTGCTTTTTGTTGTTACAGATTACTTGGTCATTTATAGAATTTTCTATAAATCAAATCATACAGCATGTACTTTTTCACTTAACATGACAATTTTGAGATTCGTTCATTCTACAGTTCATTCCTTTTTATTGCTAACTAGTATTCTACGGTAAGGATATACTCCAATTGTTTATCTATTCACTTACTGATAGATATTTGGGTTATTTTGGCTTAGTGCAGATACATGCTTTCATTTCTCTTGGATACCTTAAAAATGTAAAAATCTAAAAATAGTGCATCTCCAGATTATTGCTTTCTTCTACTGACTTTCTCCTTATTTTTCTAAATGATGTGAATCAAAGCATCAATTTTATATGGGGCCAAAATACTTTAACTATCAGATATATATGATCTTAGTATCTTTTTTATCCTATAGGAAATTATATTGTTATTTAAATAAGAGGAGGGAAATATAAGAAGGTCCAGTGGCTTACGGCTGGGGCCTTGGTCCATAAAAATCCACCTACAAAACAGGCAAACTCATGTTTTTCTTTATGAACCACCATGGAAAGTTCCCTCCAGACCAAGATGGGACCACTGATTTTACTTACAGTGCAGATAGCTCTGACTCCAAATGCATCTCAGATTAGCTAAGATTTACAAGCTCAATGGGAAAAGCCACCACATTTTTGTATTATTACAGAAGAAAATGAGCTAAAAATACTTGCTTCATTTAGAAAAAGTCAAATACTCTAAAAGAACTATCTGACCTTTGAAACACAGAACAGAAGCATGATTAAGTTTTGGCCAAATTTCCTATAACTTGCTTATTTCCCCAGTGTTGAAAGTCTGTCAAATTATTTATTCTAGTTACCTTTGGGAAAAGAGAAGTTTGACAAATTTATATTTTTAGCCCAGTATTCTAAGTTTAGGCATTGTGTTCAGGATAAAATAATCCAAAAAGTCCTTAGAGATAGACGTAACTTTCAACTTAAAATGTTTCAACTGAAATCAGTTTTGTAGACAATCCAATTATGTCCCAAGGCTTATTTTTAAAACAGCTATGCCAGATTTACTCAGTTACAAAATATTCACATTCATCCAAAATGTTTTGATAAAATTACTCTATTGCAATAGAATAGGTATTTTTTTACATAGGTAAACATATACATATTCTACGTATACACAGATATATGCAGGCTTATTTTTAAATGCAGTAAAACCGAGAGTTTATATAGAATATATATTTTGATTTAAAAATTCAGGTTAAGTAACTTGGTTTTATATTTATTCATA
This sequence comes from Avahi laniger, assembly GCA_963575035.1. NCBI lineage: Eukaryota > Metazoa > Chordata > Mammalia > Primates > Indriidae > Avahi > Avahi laniger. Next base: position 41,409 of record CAUYSK010033485.1, read on the forward strand.
TTAAAATAATTATTTTTCTAAAGTAACTAGCAAAATGTCTATATAGCCCTGAAACAAATTTTTAATATTTCACTCTAGCATTCACCTTCACATTTGCAATCCTTGGCTAAGGATACAAGGCATTAATAATGCTTACTCATAATGGAAACCCAGAATTTAACTGTTCTTCCCTGGAAGCAGGACAACTTACGGGAGAAACTCTTTTTCAGTTCTAACATCATGTTCACTCTCCTTCAAAATATGACTAGGTAAAGCATAACGCAGGATACAGCCCTAAATTTCCATTTCACTTCTAAGAATCTGCCTTCTTAAACCTTCATTATCTGAGAGAGCATGTATGTGTGTATTTATGTGGGAAGCAGCAGTTGCTGTTTTTCAACTACATTGAACTCCAAAAACACGTTAAGAAGGGGGAAAAAAGGGATGGCCTGTTTTATTACATAAATACATGCAATTTTCCTCCCCAATGTTTATAATTTCTTTAAGTATCAATAATTTATTTATTTATTTATTTTTTTCCAGACAGAATCTCACTCTGTTGTCTTGGCTAGAATGCAGTGGCATCATCACAGTTCCCTGCAACCTCAAACTCCTGGGCTCAAGCCTCAGTCTCCCAAGTAGCTGGGTCTACAGGTGCATGCCACCATGCTGGCTAATTTTTTCTATTTTTAGTAGTTACCAGGTCTCACTCTTGCTCAGATTGGTCCTGAACTCCTGAGCTCAAGTGATTCTCCCGCTTCAGCCTCCCAGAGTGCTAGGATTACAGGCGTGAGCTGCTGCACCAGGCCTTTTATCTTCCCTTTTGAACCCAGTGAAAAAAATTATGTTCACTGTATATGAAAATATTAACATAAAAACTGACTTGGGGAAGGAACTACCAAGTCAACTTTAATTGCTTTCTTGAAGTAATTTTGTTTTTAGCAAATAGTGAGCTATGTAAAAGTACACCCATTTTTGGATAATACATGGCACAAGTGAAGGGTTTTCTTGGGGGAGGTGGTGGTAATCAATTTGTTTAAGCAAGATTAGTGAACTTGAAATCCAAATTTAGAAATGGAGAATAACTCTAAAAATATATGTCTTAGAACAGTTTACGTCAACAATTCTAAAAACAGAAAAAAGCTATTTTTTCCAACTGTTCAAGAAAGAGGACCTTGCCATACACCATTTTCCAGCACAGCTTTAAACAATCACAGAATATTTCATTATTTCTAAAGTCATTAAAACATTTAGCCAATGCTTTTTCTCTTTTAATGTTTGTGTCACTTACACCAAAGTATCTTCAAATTCATAACAATTTTTTTGACTAAAAAAATTATACCTATGGATTTGGGGATAGTTATGAAAATAATATGATAATCCCAAACTCTGAAAAGTAAAATCCGAAACAGAGTTGTAGTTTGGTATTCCCAGAATTATGCTGGGATTCAACACTCTTTATGACAGGTTTTTGCTATTAGGTCTTTTGTGTTATCTAGGTTTGAAAGTAAAAGTTATGATGTCATTGTTCAAAGAACAAGGAAGAGGCAAATTCTGGTTAATAAAACAAATGAAATAACCTATAAGAGTATGTAGGGTGTGAGGCTAAATTCCCTCTCCCATACAAAGTTTTCAACATATGCATTAAAAATAAAATACAAAATATTCACTGGAAAATATCCAAATGAATCTATGACTTATTTAATATTAGAATTTGAGAGAGAAAAGAGATAATGTTAGGAAAAGCATTAATAGGATTCTGAAACAGCTTTCTAGAGTCTGCTAACATGAAAGAGTTTGGAGGGAAAAAAAGAAAGTTTTTCTAAATTCAGGAAAAAAGGGTTGCTGGTGATTGTTTTCACATGGCTCTAAATAGTGGTATTATTTCACTCTAGTTAACTAAAACTGTGAATATCTGAACCTCTTCACTTTTAAGGGGTAATGGTGTAGTGTCATACCCTAAGCAATAATAATACTGGTTTTATCATTCATTAAACCAGTGACTGGCCCTGATGTGTATTTATTAATGGCAACTACACATTATTCATTAGTTGCAAAATATTTAAACTTTGATTACTATGTGGATTGAAGCAATTATCTGCTCAGAAACAAAAATATTGTATCATACTTCTGACCACCTAAATTTGAATTACACTGGCTGCTGACTTAAGATATCTTTGTTTTTATTTTCTGGGTAGTTTCAAGAATTCTGACAAGCCCACTTGGGGATGAATTTTGACCTAAGCCTTCTAAGAGAAATGAACAATCTTAATTGGTAAGAAGGGAAATAAGTTTCTCACTATGAGGAAAAGGCTCATGAGTAGAATAATGGCAACAAGGCAGCAGAGTGCACTCGGCTAATGGAAGAGTAACTGGCTTAACCAGCATCAGTGAGAGAGAGAAGTCTATTTACTGAGCACAGACAAATGAGCCAGGTTGCAGAGTTTAGAACTGATCTCATAGGAATTAGGGAATCCTGATATTAAGAACTCATTCTTAGGCATAAGAAAAGGTAAAAATGTTCACACTCAGAGGGACAGACTATCTTTCCTCAAAGCGTTTCTCCCAGAAAGACCTTAAAACAGAAGCTGAAATGCATTCCTAAACCCGCTCTCTCAAAAGGTCTCCCCAACTTAAAGGAGCATTTATGTGTAAAAAGAGAATATGACTAGAAAATCGAGCATTAAATGCTCAATCTCAAAAAGCAAAGATGAGAATAGAAATTGCTTTTGAAATACAAAATCGTGAATAATCAAAATGAAATTAAAATTTTAAGCTCTACAAGGACAAATTTTTCCAAAATTCTACTAACATACCATAATTAAGGTGATAATTTCCATATTTAACTAAGAAAATAATTAATGCACTTAAAGTTCTATTTTTTGAAAATTTTGCCTTTCAATATCATACAAGTCCCATCTCTTAGGATTTTTCATTAACCTCACCCATACTGACATTAGTGTACATGACCACAGAATCCTACAATATAGACATGATTTGTTAATCCTATTGGAAGTACTTAAAGATAGCTTTCAATTTGAAGTTTGTAATTCATACACATTTTGAAGTTTGGTATCTTCTCACATCCCAAAGCACATGAGATATATGATTACAAGATAATTACACTGATTTCACTGTTGCTTGTTAACTCAGCTACACTAGTATCTATTAGAACAGTGAAATAAACAAACCAACAAAAAACTCTGAACAAGGCACTCAAGTGTTGACTTATGCCTATTCTTTCAGACTAGAAAGTCCTTTCTGGCTTTCTTGATTATCCCAGCAAAACCATCTTCGCTTAAGATATGACTCTTCTTGGAAATTTTCCCTTATATCTACCTTAAGGTCACCCAGAAAATAATAAGATGAGAAAAACACATACAAATGCTTTCTTTATACAAATACCACTAGATTCTTTGTATCTGAAATACTTACAATTTAACCCTACACTGGAATTTCATACATTTACTGACAATTTCCATAACTGTACCAGGTAAATGCACTGACAACGAAAACATATGTAACAAATCAATATTTTAATCTCCAGCATATGCAAAGTAGATTTTTAAAAGTTTACCTCTTTCAGATTTCTTGCTCTAGCCTAAGCAAATCTAAGTGACTCTAATTTTAATATCTTAGAATTTTTATTACTAATAAGCTTTATCTTTTCTAAAGCTTTACTATTAAAAAAAAGTCTACGAATTCCTGGTGATAATTTTAATAATAGCAACTATTTACTCTTCAACTACGAAATAAAGACCTAGAAGGATATGATTTATTTACCAGATATAAGGTTTAAGATGAGTAGGAAAAAAACAGAAAAAGAAATAATTTCAACACCCACTTTTGGCATGGAAGACTTTTTACTTGAATCCAAATCTCTTTAATGTCTGCTCCTATATTAGATTCCACTTCATTTATCATGAATAAAAGCCTTCTTTCAGAAACACCAGAGAAAAGGCAAAGAAAAAAATGTCTTCATTTTAAAGATCCAATGCTATGCTGCTCTTCACAGTCAAATGCGGTATCAGTGCTCCTCGTCATAAGAATGTCTATGCTCTCCTTTAGTGAAGATGACTTGTTGTGAGTTATCCCTTACTTGGTCTTTTGACTACATGGAAACATTTACGAGATAGATCAAAAAGAATAGCGTTTCCCTCTCAGAAATTTAACGGGTCTCCATGAGGCCTGTATCTGACTGTATCAGCATGGTGCTCCAACGGACAAGTTAAAATTATCTAAAATGATGCAATTCTGTCGACTCCCACTTCTACAGCAGATTCTGAAACAACGCATTTACTTAACCTAGTGTAGAATAAGCTACACAGAATGTGAGGTGTTTTATGGTTGCTTCTGCCCAGGAGAAGCACAATGATTCTATAGCTCCCAATTTCTTCTAATCTGTGGACCCTAAACACACAGACTCTCTTCAGTTTCAAGAATGAGATTCTTTCCATGAGTCCAATAAGTGCCTGTGTTAGAAAAAAAAATGGCCACAATCTCTCCATACAAATATTAATAAGATGTCTTCACAGCCAGTGCTTCCTGAGGTTCATCAGGGAGAAATGTTGATAAAAGCCAACAAGGAAATCTGAAACACTATCCACGCAGATTCTTTCTCTTCTGATAATTTTGACATTCTTCCTTAAGAATGTCCACTAGAAAGAATTTTTCTTTTCCTCATAGTATCATGATTCTTACTAAGATTTTCTAAACTAGCCTACCCAAGTAAATAATCTGTACTACCTCTGTTATTGTTCAATTTATTAATTCCTTTATATCATTATACGTACTATTTTAAGCTATTCAAATAATAATTAGGCACACCCTGAGGTTGACAGGATGTACAATTGAGATACAGTACATTTCAAATATGAAATAAAAAAGACCTTCACAGAATCAAAATAAACACTAGAAACTCTCTGGGAGGAATGGGAGAGAGCAGATAGTATTAGATCTTCTGGGAACAGCAATGTTAAGTAAGTACCTTAGCAGAAAGATGGCTCAAGGTTATACTCTGGGCTTATCTTCAGTGAGCACAAGTCCCCTGGAATATAAGTTTCTCTCCTTCCTAATTTAATCTTTTTTTTTTTCCAATGCTAAAACATCAGATAAGAGCCTACCTGACATTTTGGAGAATTTGCTGTGCTGGGATTGATATTCCGCATTGCCTAAGAGTAAAAAATAAGATGGATAAAAATTACTTTAAGCTACATGGTTGGGCTATGTAGGCTGACTTACAAATTGTATCCAGACATATCACCATAGCACAGAATTCCCAAGCTACCCAAGAAGGAGCAGACTAAGGAAGATAGGAGCCAATGGAGTCACCACATAATAAGACGAAACCTCAGAAGTTTTTAACAGCATTGAGGATAGGACAGCAAGACTTTAGGTGTCAAGACTAAAATAAAATTTGATATTGGTCAGGTAGGTTCTTTGCTTCTGAGTATTAGATAAAGCAAGTAAAATATATTTGATGTTTCAGTATAAGAGAAACTGTCAATGGAAGTTCATAGGGAAGCCAAAAGACTTGAGATATACAGAATTTATACTGATTGCTAAAAAACAAAAACAAAACCAAAAAACTCTAAAAATAGACTATTAGTATGAGAATAAAGCAGGTCTATCACTTCAACATAAGAAAAGACAACATAGTATGTATAAAAGAAGAAACAAACACAGAAGTTACCTTTAAAAGAAGTGAAGCTATTCTGTCCAGGACCCATCACCCAGAGTAAGAATAAGATGTAGAAAAATTATTTGGAAGGAAGAGTTTTACAAGTAGCAGCGTTGTGCCCACCAAAAAACCCCAGGCTGATCTATAGCATACAACAAAATGATGACTAGCCCCATGTCTACACTTTAAAAATGATCTTAAAACAGTTAAGACTTTGACATTAGCAATGAAAGAATTTTTCGTATTAAAGTTTTTTGATTTTTATAGTCTCCATTCATATGTGAAATTAAGATTTGTATTTATTTAGGCCAACTAATAGTAACAAAATGAAAAACAAGTCAGTTAGAGATACAATAAACTGTGTCAATATGCTTCCTCTCTCCATCTTCTTTATGGCAGATAAAAAAACATTTCTTTCAAGACCACTTTGTAGGAATCAAAGGGAAAGCTTCCCCTTCACCCTCTAAAGGTTTGCTGAAAATGAACTGAAAACAGGCAGATTAATAGAGAAAAAGGCATGCAAATTTATTTAATATACATAAGCATGGAGAAATTGCTTAAGAATGATTACCCAGTAACTGAGTGAGGTCCAAATGCTTATACACCCTTCTTCATACGAAAAAGGGAGATGGAAGAACTGTAGTCATTTTGAAGGTAGGGAGTGATTTTTAGAGGGAATGTATGGACCCACAGCTCAGACAACAGTTTGTAAATAATTCTTTGGAAATTGAGTGAGATCTGAGAACACACAATACTTTGGGCAAAGTTTGTCTGGGCTCTAGGTGTGGTGTTTAATTTTCAGTCTTTTCTTCTGTGATATGAGTTTCAATCTTCTCTGGTTAATAAAATTTCAGGGAAGGGATGGAAGACAACTGTGTTCCTTCTTGGTGGGTCTGGTTTCTAGGTAGATGAAGAAACTTTGGGGAACAGCCTCATCCTATACTTTGGTAGAGACTTTCAGGCTGCTTCTTTAGTTCAGCGTGTCAAAGTGCCATATTTTGGAGTAGCATTTTCTGAGCCCTGATAACTTCCTGACATTGTATGCTGGCACGTACTATCTTATTCCTTCTATCAGGGCTTACCTTTGATGCCAAACACACTAGAATTATACTGACAGAGCACAGTTTAAAAGTGAATCTGTCTAGGCTTCCGTGGCTTAATTTAACTTCTCAGGTACTAGTTCCTCAAATCCCGATTCAGAGTTCACATATAGTATGTTGAGTTCATGTTATTTTCTTTGACACTCAAAGCGATACTTTTAAAATATAGCCCTTTCAAAAAATAGATCTTTAAATGTCTACATCCTGGTAACAGAAATGTAGGGTATAATGATTTCTAAATGTCCACAATGATTTAGGTGGGAAAAAATAGTACAGATACATGTATTCTATGTTTCTAAAGATATGTATATCTCTGGGGGGAAAATAACCCAAGAAACTCATAGTTATTTATACCCAGAGAAATAGGAAAACAGGGAAAAGAAGATTCTATTTTTGTTATACTTTCACCTTTTGTATACTTTATCACTATTATACCGTGTTTTTATTATCTACTCAAAAAAATTTTATATGGAAAATTTTAAATATTTATACCACTTAACGTAAGATCACATTCCTAATATCTGAACTTAGATTTAACCACTTTGACACAAGATAAAGTAAAAATTAATTTTGAGATGAAGAATTATCTACTCTTATGGAACATAAAGACCAATAGCACTTTCTGATGGAGAACTGACAGAAATGGTGATAAAGGGCTTCAAGCTCCCTAATGTTAGGTCCTACCCTTCTCAATATGAAAAATATCCATAAGCAGGTAATTTTTAGGTACACTGGCATCTTCTAAACTTCGAGATAACTTATGTTTTAGATAAAAACTCTTAGACTTAGCAATACTGAAATATATTTGTCATTTGAAAAGTGTCACATTGGTGTAGCCCACACACAAAATAATTCATTCAAAGTAAAAGATGCTTTTCCCCAACTGATGTCCCAGAGTTTCTCCCTTAGTGAAATCCTCAGAAATACAGTAATCTAAAATTCCATGCACATTTGAGGAGGCATCCTTGTTTCCTTCAATTTTTGCTCAACCACACGACCATAGCCAAAACAGCTCTTTATGATACAGGTTTATAAGTTACATCCCATGTGGTCAAAGGCCAGTCAACAAACTAAGACAAGGACAGAGCTGGATAGAATGCTTCTGTGTCACTCCAGTTTTACAGAGAATAGTCCTCTGTTACTAACAAACACTAAAATGAAATTTGCCCACTTTATGTAGGAAAACAAACCCCAAAAAGTGGAAGGCTGGTTTCTAACCTGTGGCCTCACCTGCCGAAGCAGTTCTTGCTGTTTCAGTCGCAGTCTCTCTTTCTCCATCTGCAGTTGTTGCAGCCTCATCTGCTGCTGCTGGTTGGAGTTGCCGCCACCCATGACGCCTCCCTGAGGGCTCTGGGGAGCCAGGGGTGGTGGCTGTTTCACTGGAGCACTCTGACTGATTCTCTGGTTCATGGCTGAAATGAAACAAAACGAAAACCTAACAGATTTGTCCTAAAAAACTAGTTAAGGAAGAGAAATTGATGATTTAATTATTCAAAAGCAATTGGGATATTCAGTGTAGCTTTTTTTGGTAGTAAGATTGAAGTAACTTAAAATCCACCAATATCACAATGGCTACATTAACTTATTGTTGTCACCATCATTGTTATAAGACACAAGGCAGTTGTAAGAGCAAAGAAACAAGAGATGCTTCTAATATGCAATGATATGGAACAGTTTCTAAGACCTTAATAGCAAAGCGTGGAACAGAAAGTGTAAGAAAAAGCAGGGGGGTGGGGTGGGGTGGGGAATATACATTGCCTATCCAAAGGATATGAACTGAAGAAGAGCTACGGAAACAACTAGCATCTATTGGCTCTGGAGACGGGACACTGATGACTACATGACTGAACTGGAGAGACTTATTTATAACTTTTGAAGTTTGAATGATGCAAATACATTACTTATTACAAAAAACACATAAATTCAGTTAGAAACCCATCCCCCAAAGCAACTGAGACAAAGCATTCTGAGCAGTAAAACCTATAAAAATAATCAATGCTTAATATATTCATATATCTGTATCTATATGTATATCCATAATAAAGCAAGTAGATCAAAATGATTTGATGCATGCTTGTATCAAATCAAGTCTGCAAGTATCTGGATGACAGTGATATATCTCATTTTACACCACTGTATCTCCAGCATATAGCCCAGGTAGTCAAAAAAAAAAAATTTTTTTTTTAGCTGAATCCGTAATACACCATTTAGCAGTTAGAAATGGACTGATTTTTATATTAGTGAATTTCTGTCACCGATATGGCACTGATCGAACTGTGGATTAACCTCAGAGCAGATGGAAGTTTTATGTGAAAATGTTAGTAAGAATGATATACCTTTACAGACACATACTCAACTTTTTAAGTTGAAATTTTGGGGACATTTTCTACTAAATGTTTAATACACACTGACCAAAGAAAACTCCAGACCGAAATGTCTTCACAAACATTCAAGGAAGAAATACCAGTATTCTACAACTTCTTCCAGAGCATAACAAAGGAATACTTTCCAACATTTATGAAGCTAGCATAACCTTGTACCTTACAAGGATATTAAAGGAAAGGAAAATTAGACCAATCTCTTATATAAACCTCACTACAAAAAATCTAAATAACATACATTGATAGTTCTTGTAACTTATTGGCCTCCCAGCCACATAGCAAACTCCTTGTGGTGATTTTTCATGTTCCCCGTTATAACAAAGCAGCTGTTTGGCAAATGCCACGTCTTCTTGGAGATACTTGAGCAAACCTCACGAGGCTTTCCCAGAGTCCATCATACATGTTAAGAATTTTCTTCCCTCAAGGAACTGTCTGGAAACTTTTCCATTTTGTCTACTAACATTTCTTATCTGATTCTAATTGTCTGCTTACAAATTCATATACTCTCCTACACTTGAGTGCCACAGGAGTGAGGGCAGTATCGGATTCATTTATGTGTTCTCAGTGCCCAGCACAGCATCTGGAAAAAAGTGTGTGCTGGAAAAAACAAAACAACAATGAACCATTTCTATGTAAGTTGAGTATTTATACTTATTCATTGAGGCAGAAAATTAACTATTTAAGACCTAAGACAGCACAGAAATCCTAATTTCCCTTTAGATTGCCCAACTCTTTTTTTTTCCTTCTCCTTTTCTCGTATTACTATGTTGCCCAGGCTGGGCTCAAGCGATCCTCCTACCTCAGCCTCCTAAAGCTTGTTGCTGGAATTACAGGTGCACACCACCATGTCTGGCTCAAGATTGCCCAAATCTTCTATGAGGCCAGCATTAACACTGATACAGAACCAAGGATATCAGAAGAAAGGAAAATTACAGACCAACCTCTCTCAGTATTCCTTAGTTCAATTCTACTTTCTGAGCCACTAGTTAATATGAGATAGCATTATTAACTAACTTCTATTTTTCTGTTCTTAATTTTTCCCTCCAGTTTTTCTATATTTTATTTTCGAATTTTTGAGTTGAACTTAGTTTAAATCTTTTGTTGGAGGATTTAAGTCAATAAATTTACCTTTAAATTCTGCTTTAACGCATGCTATACATTTTGAAATAGTATAATTCATGATTGTTCTATCCCAAATATTTATAATTTCTACTGTGACTTACATTTAACTCATGAGCTATTTAGGAATATATTTTTATGCTTCCTGGCTGAGTGCATGGCGGCTTGCGCCTGTAATCCCAGCACTTTGGGAGGCTGAGCTGGAAAGCTCACTCGAGGTCAGGAGTTGAAGACCAGCCTGAGCAATATAGCGGGTCTCTACAAAAAATAAAAAAATCAGTCAGGTGTGGTGGCATGCGCCTGTAGCCCTAGCTACTCTAGAGGCTGAGGCAAAAGGATCCCTTGAGCCTAGGAGTTTATGGCTTCAGTGAGCTATGATCACACCAATGCATTCCAGCCTGGGTGATAGAGCTCGACCTCATCTAATTAAAAAAAAAAAAAAATCCTTGTAAATGTTTGTACTAGGGCCAGGGCCAGGTCAGCTGTATGCCTGGCTTGTACCATTGAGCCTGTTTATGTATTTCTTCCTTATTCCTAACAAATTCCTGATATCCTTAGGAGCTGAACCTGGCAGCTCTCAAGCACCATGCTCAATGCTTTATGTGGTTTTATTTTCTGACCTACAGAGTTTTAAAAAAAAATTTATTACCCCAGTTGTGTCTTTTTGGTTATCTTAATATTTTGTCTGAAAGAACAGAGGAGGGATGGCAAAACATGTTATACTGCTCAATCTTGTTCTAAGCCTTATTAATCTCTTACATGGCAAAAATAAAATCATACTGACTCATGAAGATTTTGGAAACATCTTTAGAAAGAATAAGTGGCTAAAAGTTTCATTCTCTTGGTTTATAGTTTAGTATTTTACAGGGGAATGGAGAGGAAAAAAAAAGCCAACAATTTTTGAGAGCTAAGATTTGCCAAGCACCAACAACCTCATTTAATAAAACTGCCTATATCTGTCACCAACATATATGTATAACTGACAAGTACCATAGTGTAATATAAAAAAGATGGCCGTTAGAGTCAAGCAAAAATGGATTACGGTTGGGCAACCAATTTAGTAACCCGCTTATTCCTCATTTTCTTCAACTGTACCTGGGGATACTAACATCTCCCTTTTGGAGTCATCATGGGGACTGAGTATTCGATTATATACCTGGAACAGTGTGCTCCCTAAACGTTCATCTGGCTCTTTCCTCCAGAACAGTTCTTTCTAGTTCTTTCTGTAGAAAGACTTCTACAGATACTCATCATACCTTGATGATTCCCATACCTCCCTGGAATTCCCATACTTTCTTCCTCCAACACAGAAAGACAGACAGACATACACAAGCACGCGTGCGCGCGCACACACACACACACACACACACATTCTCTCTCCCCAGCCCCATTTATCATACCATTCACTGTTTCCCAGTATTTCTATGATTCATGAAGACACACATGCATATCCTTCCTATAAGACTTAAATAGGAAAAGATAGGCGGTAGAGATTGAGCTAAGGGGATCTTCCTCTTTTGGTGAAACATGTTCCTGGCATTTCAATAGAAAACCCAACAAATTTCCACATAGAGACATTTTATACACTGTGCTATGTCAGGCTTGATAGCATGAGTTAAACATAAATTGGGAGACTGATTTGAGACACATGATGTATACTGAATGTGTCATAAATTGAGACTTAGAACAAACAACTATTGGGAAAAAATATTTTCAGTTCCAAGCAATTAAATTAAAAAAATAAAACTGTGAGAAAATAGTCTATTAGTAAATTGAGGAGTGCTGGAATTATAAAACACGATTGGTTTCAAAATAGATCCTAGAGCTACATACTGTTAAATATTTCATCCATTAAGAAACATTAGAAAAAGCTTTTGAACTTTTCACATTAGATTTTTTATTAAAATAACATTTAAGGGATTATTTATAAAGTAATATACATTCTTGGTGAAAACAAATCGGACGCTAACAAAATCGCATGACAATAAAGAGGTAAGTATCCTTTGCTTCTCACCAATTTCGCAGAATTAGATACCATAAGCAGTAAATCATTAATGACAACAGCCATCGCTAATGGCAAACTGAAGTGGTTGGTAAGGTCTCCTTCAAATCTAAGTTTATCTGACTACTCAAAATTATACAATGAGAAAAATTAAGATACCGAAATATATCAAAAGATAGAGGAAGAACCAGTCCACAGAATGAAGCAGAAACTTACACAAAATATATACCAGAAATAGTCTGGTGACTATGGTGAACACTTTTGGCTGTGTTTACCTAAATGTTGTTACCTATGGATACAAACAGTACTAACAAGGTTTCTGTTTCCGTTTGAAGAGCTCACTTAAATGACCAATTCAAACAACCTTGTTTATCTTCTGAAGCTGGGATTTATTCCTCTCCAGAAGCATCCTGTTCTTTACCTTCTGAGTAACTTAAGCATTTCAACAAAGCACAGGGCAATGCATCCACATAGGGTGCAGCAGAGACCTCACAAGCAGGCAAGAAACAAAACAGGCTTTGTTTCCTGGGGAAAGGGGGCAGGGTAGCTAGAAAAGAAAAGAACAGCATTACCAACTTCTTCCCCTGGGTAATCAACTACTGAAATCCCAACGTTTCCAGTTTTAGTAAAATTTCTAAACGGTAAAGAGAAAAAAATCATACCCTTCAAAATGTCAGAATTCAAAAAATTATAATATGCTGTATTTTTAAATGCAAAGTCTGTGCTTCTTGGACTATGAAATTGTATAACTGTTTTAAGTTTTACTTAACAAATCAGTCCTGACAGCTTTACGGTAGAAAACCAAGGACTCAGCAATTACTGAAAAATAACAAACTTTCTCAAAAAGAAAAGAAAGGGGGTCATCACCACAGATCTCTTCCCAGGTTTCATTCTAAACACGTGAATTTCCAAACTTCAGAAAATTTTTAGGTTTACATAATTTGTAACCTCAAAACCTTGAAATATTACAAAGTATTACAGATCTGTCAGTCATAAACTTTGGGATAATAAATCCAATTCTAGTAACTTTATTAAGTATAAATTTAAAATTAGAAATAATTTTCAAACTATTAAAGCATTAATCTATATAAAATCTCACAACAAATGCACTTGTTTAATATTTTATCAAATGTCAGACATTGCATATTTACATATTAGTATGGCTTTGTTCACAATATTTACAAATAAAATTTGGTTTTCCCCATACCTACAAGTATACTCAAGATTATAAAACAGCAGACTTATTAAAAGAAATGAATGCCTTTCTAAAAACACGAACTAATAGGCCATCTGTGCATTTCAGAACAGTAAAAACAAAACACAGAACACTCACTGCTGGCTCCAAGTACTTACTACATGACCTCAGGGACTGAATCATCTACAAAAAGTTACTATAAATCAGAATAATTTATTTACTTAAGTGTCATTTTCCCCCTTCTCTCTTTTAGTTGTTTTTACTTAAATATGATTTTGATGATAGTTTTTCAGTGAAAATTACTATTTGATTCACAGTAAAAAGCTGTCTCTTACAAAAAGAGCAAAAGGCCTAATGACTGAATACATCTTTTTACGATCAATATGCATAAGATGTTTCCCAACTAAGTTATGTACCTAAATGACAACGCCATGCCCAAGAACAGTTTTTTTTTTACTGAAATAATTCACATAAAATTCACTCTTGTAACAGGTACAATTCAGTAGTTTTTATCTATTCATAGAATTGTGCAGCTATCACCACTAGCTCATTTTAGAACATTTCATCACTTCAAAAAGAAACCCCCATATCCACTGGCAGTTTACTCTCTATTGCCCCTCCCCCCAGTCCTTGGCAACCACCAACCTACTTTCAGTCTCTGTGGGTTTGCCTATTCTGGATTTCATACAAATGGAATCAAATAACATATGGCCTTTTGTGACTAGCTTCTTTCACTTAATGTTTTCAAGATTCATCCATGTTGTAGTAATAGTATATAATAGTATTACACTCCTTTTTATTGCCAAATAATATTATATGAATATACCATATTTTGCTAGTCTGTTTGTCAACAGACGGACATCTGGGTTATTTTCACTTTTTGGCTATTGTGACTAATACTGCTATGAACATTCATGTGCAGATTTTTCTGTGGACACATGTTCTCAATTCTTTTGCATATATACCTAGGAATGAAATTGCTGAGTCATATGCAAATGCTATGGTTAACTTTTTGAGGAACTGCCAAACTATTTTCCAAAGTGGCTGTATCATTTTTCAATCCCAACAGCAATGTATGAGGGTTCCAGTTTCTCCACATTCTGGGCAATGCTTGTTATTGTCTGTCTTTTTTATTTTAGCCATCCTAATGGGAGTTAAGTGATAACTCACTGTGGTTCTGATTTGCATTTCCCTAATGACCAATATGTGGGCACAGTTGAGCTGCTCTAAGATTCTGCTTTATAGGTCTTTTCACAAACAAAATAATCTCTCCCACCATACTTTGTACTTCTCTCCCTTCCCAAGCCCCCCCAAAACTGGGTTAAAGTATTCACATCTTTGTGCAATTTCTTCCTCTTTCACCCACCTATCAAAAGACTAGCATAAAAATTCATTGTAATGGTATATTTCAAACAATACAATTGTGGATGGAACTAAATGAAAAAACCCAACTGAACATTTTCTCTTCATCATCTCAGTAAGCAGTTTAGGGTGGGATAAGGGGGTTGTTAAATGAGGTGAGGCAGAAAAGGGAGAAAGTGTTAACTAGCTTTCAAGCTCTCTGTCCCCAAAGTAAAACCATGTTTTTCCCTCCCACTATGAAAATAAAGTTTAAAGTCTAGTTTGGAAAGAAAGTTCAGATAATAAGACTGCTGCTCTAAAGAGAAGGGGAGCTATATTTAAAATATACCTGCCACCATGAATTCATGTTAATGAGTAAACAGGTCCATTAATAACAGCTTCCTTTATAATTTCATTACTATTAATGTTCTTTCACTGGGGGAGTTTATAATTTAGAAGAGATATATACCTTAGAGTTTTTATTGATAAACACAAAATTGGTCCTTTTATACAGTCTGTAGTTTGACTGGCTTTTCATCCTTCAAGGTCCCTCTTCCTAAAAGCCTTCCTTGACCACCAAGGTGCAAGTAGGTTCCCACCACCCTACCAATTTCCTTTCACAGCACCTTTTTTATTATGTTTTATTGTACTTAACACATTCTACAATGATTTATTTACTTGTTTAGTAGCTTGTCCCTGACCCGATGGCTATATATACTCTCTTTTTCTGTTTCTTGTATCTGAATCTCTGAGCTGGCACAAAAAGTGGCAAGCAACTCCAAATGGCTCCTCTTCTCCAGCATATTTTGTGAGATGCTTGTTAATTCAGAGTTAATATAAATAAAACTTGAAACATAGTTTTTTTTAAAA
This sequence comes from Avahi laniger, assembly GCA_963575035.1. NCBI lineage: Eukaryota > Metazoa > Chordata > Mammalia > Primates > Indriidae > Avahi > Avahi laniger. The sequence goes on from CAUYSK010033485.1 coordinate 57,076, forward strand.
AAATTAAGTAAGGTTTTTTTTTGGTGTGTGTTTGATATTAGGGGCTTTAATAACACAAGCCATTATTAGTTTAAATTATCATTCGGTGACTTTGGTGGCCTTCAACTTTTTCTTTTTTTTTTTTTCCAGACACAGTAAATCACTCTGTCGCCTTGGGAAGAGTGCAGTGGTGTCAGCCTAGCTCACTGCAACCTTAAACTCCAGGGCTCAAGCAATCCTCCTGCCTCAGCCTTCCAAGTAACTGGGACTACAGGCATGTGCCCACAACACATGGCTAATTTTTCTATTTTTAGTAGAGATAGGGTCTCACTCTTGTTTAGGCTGGTCTGGAACTCCTGAGTTCAAGCAATCCTCCTGCCTCAGCCTCCCAGAGTGCTAGCATTACAGGCCTTAAACTTTAAAGTTTTAAAAATCTTGTGTGAATAATGTATTCATTATGTAAAAAAAAACATTTCTTCACAGTATAATTAACTATTTGCATCACAGAAATTACATATCAATTTAAGCTCATTAACATATGTCTACTCATTCTTGGTGAGCAGAGAAATTGTTTATCATAATTAATAAACTATTTTGCTACTATTCAACTGAATTGTTTTTCCTGGCTAAACAAAATATTAATTTTTAAATAAAAACTAAACATTTCAAAAATAAAAAGCTAAGTTTAAAAAAATACACAGTTGAGACATACTGTACAGAGGAATATAACTAAAGGTGTTTACTTTAGAATATTTCCTACTGAATTTAACATAAATTTTTAAAAATGAATAAAACCACAGAGGTCAAGTATTGAACTAATTTTGATATTTATTTCATAATCTTATGTATTAAAATATTCATTTCAGCAAATGCTTGTTTTTTAAGTTAAAATGTAGTGAGGGCAACAATCTCTAACAGTATGTCTTAAATCAGATATTGCTAAACACAGCCTGAAACTATGCTTCAAATCTGCTTACATTAGACTTTCTATCATGACAACTTTATGGGCATTCTAAATTTTAGAAATAAACTACTAACAATGCACCATCTCTAAGGTAGTAAAGCTGAACCCTGCTAATATGAGCGTGTTTAACCTCCTATATGCTTCCAAGAGTTTGAGAGTGTGGACAAAGCTTAAATATCCTACCCAGTACTTCCCACCCCCCATCAGATTTGTCTGCCTGGGCATACTCACCATGTGATAAGGCTTATCTTTAGATTAAAGGTTGAAAGATTTCCCTGTCTCCTCTTCAAAAGTAATTCCCAACTGTGACCAGAGGACCAAAAGTTAAACTTAAATGGTACAATAAATAGTTCAAATGTATCCCTGAAACCTCAACACACTCATTCAAAAAGGCTATTGAGAAGTAACCTTAAGCAAGGGTCCAGGGCAGTTATTGAAGAATTCAAAATCTAGCATATTGTATTCAGTTAATTAAAGACTGAAAATATTGTTAACAGCATTCAGTCTAACCCAGTCAGTCACATTTTACAGATAAGTCAAATTAAGTCAAAAAAAAGTTAGGTATCTTTCTGAACCAGTTTGTTACATTGTGATACCAGAAGAACTTGGGTCTCTTGATTCCCAATTCAGTACGTAATTTTTTCTAAATCATAAATTAATTCAGTTGAATCATGTATATTGTGTAATTACCATATGGAAAAAGGATGCTAGCTTCTAGCGTAGATTTGAAAAATGGATTTTTGGAAGGCACAGAAAATGCCAGGTCAGTACAATGTAATAACTATTTTTCTTACTGGATAATGTATGCATAAAACACCATGGAATATCACATTTAAAGAGGTACTAGGTAAAATGAAAGACATGTAGAGGAGGTAAGTGAATTGGTAAAGAGCAGAAAACTCTAAAGACATGAAAAACTGAAGAAACCATAGTTAGAAAAGAACACTGCTGGGATTAGAACTATATTCACAAATGTGAAGGGACATAAGCTTTTGGATAATAAAAGGAAGCAAACTTTCTGGTCCTTAAAACTTTCCTTAAGTAGAATGGACTATCTTATAACGCAGTAAGCCAGTCAAGGGAAAGGTCAAAGCTGAGAATGAAAGACAATCTCTTAAGAATATGCTAAAGGTGAGGCATGAATTGCATAGATAATTCAACTAAATAGCTTCAAAGTCTGTTCCCAATAAGAGATCTTATAATTCTCTTCTGTAATTAGAAACTCATTACCTTTGGGTAATTTCCTCAAGATGAGTCACAGTATAGGATTACAAAAGCATTAACTACGGTCATCTTCCTCCCTCTGAAATTTCCATGTATCAGTATTGGCGTATTAGGTATATTTATAAAAGATCAACTGCATTCAATATAAATTTCTTATTAATTATAGCCATCAAAGTCAAGTTCAGATTTCAGTTCTGTCACTTAACTATATAACCTTGGACAGTTTATGATTTCCCTAGATCTCAAAGGAGCTCAGATTTTGGGAAATATTCCCAACCTCTCCCAGGATTTTTTTTATTTTTTTTTTTACTATGTGTTGGTAGTTTGGGGAGTCACAATGACCAGGTGGCTGTATGGCATTTAGTAGGCCAAGGATGCAGAATGCCCTGCAGTGCCCAGAATAGTAGCACTCCCCCACTGCAAAACGCTGATTACAGGATTCATAAATTCCTCTTCAGGGCTAAATTTTGTAAGGTTTATCTGTTAATAATTTTTAGTTAGCAATAGTTCTTTTCACCTGTAAGATACATCTTTTCTTCTCTATCTTAAATAATTCCAAAACCAAATATTGACGGTCCAGGAGCATCAGGAGAGATTTAAAAGAGTTGGCAAGGAAAAAAAAAAATCAACAAACAAAAAAACGTGTTTTTAATGTATGTGGTTTCATCAGGGTTTTTACTGTAAAATATCCTTATGACTGTATTATATAAAACAATAATTCTATAATATACAAGGTAATGTTTAAACTTGGACTATTCATGTTAATCAGTACAACATCCCTAGGAAAAAAAATCTCTAATGTGTTTATATGAAATGACTTAATGGCTTTCATAAAACTCAAGGACTCATTTTCTTTAATATAGAGTAAAAACATTCCTAATACAATTCCTTAAAAAATGAAGAACAAAAAAAAGCCTTCTTTTTTCCAAAGCTCAATAAATATCAGTGCATCCTTATTGCCATTTGATACCACTTCATAATTTGTTACAAATTACTAATTCTCTAAAGCAATCTAAATACCAAAGATATAGTTTTTAAATGTTAAAGAACAAAAAAATCAGATAAAAAAGAACCAATCCACAACTATTTAATTTCCTAAAATTATATAGATAATTTATTAACATCAAGTGGGATGTGAAGGACTGACAAATTATTCTAAATATAGTCATGCATTGCTTAACAACCAAGATGTTCTAAGAAACATGTCATTAGGCGATTTCACTGTCATGCAAACACCATAGAGTGTACGTACACAAGCCTAGATGGCACAGCCTACTACACACCTAGGCTGTATGGCAGAGCCTGTTGCTCCTAGGCTACAAACCTGTACAACTGCAGGCAATTGTATCACAATAGTTAAATATATGTGTTTCTAAACATATCTAAACACAGAAGAGGTACAGTAAAAAAATGATATTATACTCTACGGGACCACCTGTATATGTGGTCCATCATTGACTGAAACATTATTATGCGGCATATGACTGTATTCTAAATATAATTAATCTTAAAGCATATGACTGCATTCTAAACATAATCTTAAAGCATCTGAAAAAAATAGTAATATAAAAGGTGTTGATGGCTGAAGGAGGCGTAATAAAATTAAGCTTATACAAGGGTGTACATCTCATTCTAAGATGCCAACAGACTCACGTTTATTTAAGCTAAGAATTGATAACTTTGATATAGATTTCGAGAATATAGGAAAGCAAACTCTACAACCATGAAACCATTTGTTCACGTTTGTATGGTCCAAAGGGTCAGAAATAAGGGGATAGTTTATATTTCTTTGGCAGAAATAAAACATAATCCACTATATAGAACTTCAGATTTCAAGGAAAACTTCAAATCCAGCAGCTAACAGCTTGTCTCTATTTGCTGTCACTCTAGATCAGAGAAATCCACACATTTTTTCTTTGCTGCACCCCCTTCAGTTACACTGGAGCTCTCTGACTGAAAAGGTCTGGAACAGATTAAAAGTCGGGCCACAAAATAAAAAGCTTTGGCATACTGTCAAGCCTGTCTGGAATACACATACACAGTGGGCCCAAAAAGGGAAACTAAATGCAGTTAAGAGAATTTTATGAAACTTTTGAGCATAACTAATTGTAAGCCTGTGTGTACGTATGTGTTGGAGGTAGGGAGGGAGTATTCCCCATCCAAAACAAAAGACCAAGCTGTATGTGTAATCAACAGATCTATTTAAGCTCACAACAAAGTTGCTTTATTTCACCATTTTAACAGAAACTACTTTAAAAAAAAAAAGCTTTGTTCTAATTTCTGATCTCTGCAGTTAGTAAAGAGGTAATCATCATCTTCCATAATCTTGTGTTAGAGGGGAAGAAAAAAACTACTGCACCATTCTTTAAAATTCCCAAAATGTGGACAAACTGAATTCATTTCATTAAAGATGATTTAAGGAAACATGGCTGTTATTGTTTCAGTCCATACAAATGGCAACATTTATTAAATTCTCTACCTTACTTGGTTTCCTCCTTCAATCACAAGGGCTTATTCAAATACTAAAGAGAATGTGAAGTTGCAAATTATTAACATGTCACATTACTTTTTTAACACCCAAACAGGTCTTGAAGCTCAAAAGGCCAGCATTTAAACCAAACCGGATATCTGTCAAAATGACAGTCTCTGCCCTGACCCCACCTTTGATTTTATTTGAATAGGAGGTTCAGTCAGTCCATAAAGCTAACCTATCAGTCAGTTCAGGGCAAACCCAAATATTGTTTTTTTTAAGGTATATATACATAAGACACAGGAGAACTGTTCTTAATGTTCCTGACAGGGAAGTTATTTTACCCAACCAGCTCCAAGATAGAGTTTTTCTTTTTCTTTTCCCCCCCAGCGTTGTGTTTTGATGGCATTCATAGAGTTAATTCCTCCCCCCCACCAAGGGCCCCACAGTTGTTGTTAGGTCAACCCCTGCAAAGCTTCAAAGGTTCTGAGTCCCCTCAGTCTGACCTACTCAGTGATCTGCACATTGTTTTCATTTAGCTGCATCTAGTCCAAGAAGAAAGTTTCAAAACCACAATTATCTGCTCCTTTTTAGATCCATTTTCCATGGCTTTGGAAAAATATCTCTGAAACTCAAATGAATAAACTGAAAACAGCAAAAGAAAAAAATTCTACATATATATAAATATATGTAGATAGAGAGATAAAAAGGTAGGGAAGAACTATAATATCCTTATCAAAATGTATACATTTGGGAGAGGAGAGTTCATTTGTGCAAATGGTGATTTATTCTTGTAAATCTGGAGGAAAACATGGTTTGCTTTTTGTTTCCTAAATGAAAAAACAAGGAAAGGACTTTTATCTTAAAGAGAGAAGGAAAGACACAGAGAAGGAGACAGAGTAGAAAGAAAGCGGGGAAGGGAAGGGAAATTGCTTTCACTGGACCATTTGTGGGGTGATACCCCTCCCTGCCCAGGATGGGAAACACAATACCCAGGTACGGATGGTACTCATCACTCACAGAAGTTAAGCATAAACAGACACCAGGTCACTGACAAAAGCCGATATTCCAGGTTTTAGATGTTGCATGACAGCCTGATTATTACTGCAGCTAAAAAGATCATTTTAAATAAGATCACTGTGTCTCCCCCAAAATGTGAAAGGAAGAGTGATTCTGGCTAGTCAGCCACTACAATATTTCCCCACCCTAACCCAAGGAGCCCAGGCTAAAAACTTGATTTAAATATAAATCTCTCAAGTTTTAAATGAGAAGTATAAAAATAATACTAGTAAAAGTTGGGTGGGCCGTCATTGTCTAATACTACAAACCAATGCAATTTTATTTAAATGTGCTTTCCCAAATTCATATACAAAAAATAGTAATTAAAAATATCTAAAAAGGTTTTGAGATGAACCTTTACCAAAACGAGGGTCAAGCCTTGGGTCTAGCCAAGAGGTGGTCTTGTTCTTATGGTTTATATAGTAAATTTCTCCATCCTGAGTCATGGCTTGTTCCCATCCATCAGGAAGAGGACCTATAATACAGAAAAAAAATCATGGTTGGTTTTTATTTGGTGTACCTAAAAAAAGTGGGAGGGGTGCTAATTTAAAAAGAAAACACATCTTGACATAAAGCAACTCATTAAAACAGATTTAAGCCTGTGTTCAGAGAAGAAAGGTAAATCTATATACCTGATTCTTCTCCACTAAAAAGAAACCACCAAATAATAAAATCAACATCTCTAAAGACACAAATTAAAAAAAAAAAAAGATTTTCAAAAAATCCTTTTGGAAGTCATGACCAAAGTAATTATTATTACTGTTAATACAAGACATAAAAGTGCTTGCAGTTCAGGGACCACTCACCAATCTAGTTTTGTGACAGTACCTTCCTAGGAACTTGAAGTTCTTTAATAAGGAATACATGCAAGTGTTCTCAGAATCTAAAGTATCATCATAAACATACTATTTAATATTATATAAAGCACACTTTAGGTAAAACTGCCAAGCTCCATTTATTTCACTCTTCATGTGACTGGCTCACATTGGGAAAACTGTAATATCAAAAACTATAGCCTAAATAAGGCTTATTTTTAAGTAGACCAGAGATTGCTAGGACGTGGGGATTGTGGTTAGAGGTTTAAGTTTTCTGGAAGCTTGGAAAGGAGCAGCAGTGCTAAAGCTTTTGGAAGGCAAATTACTCAGGAAGAAAATGGGGAAAGATACCATTTCAAAGTTGTAGAGTGAGGAAACATCATCTGAGATGGGACTGAAGTTTAGTTAACTAAAAAGATTTTTCTACTTCTATGGGAGTAGGGAAGCAAGATGATTGCTTTTAGGAGGTAGCAGCAATGAAAAGAGAGGCCCAGAATAAATTACTCAAGTATTTAAACATATTTTTTATCTCCTTGTCTCTCCCAACCCCCCAACTTCCCATTATCACCAGGAGTCAGGAGAAGCAAGGCAAGAGGTATAAACTGAAACAAAGTCTAAGTATACTACCAAAATCTCTCCCTCTGTGGACTAACATGAATTGAGTACTTACCGTGTGTCACTGTTCTATGTATATTATGGACATTAACTCATTTAATACTTACAACAACAAATGACATAAGCAGTAGTACTATTTATTCCAATGAGGAAAGCAAGGCACAAAATGGTTAAGAGTCTGGTACAAGATCACAAAGCTGGTTGTTACCAGGGATGATACTCAAACCCAGGCAGCCTGATTCCTGACCGATTATCGCTATTCACGGCTATATTTCTTTTCATTCATCTCCCAAATTCAAGACTATCCTGTGCAAAAGTGGAACAAGTTCCTTCTTTCTATATTGGCAGTCCAAGCCAGCCTCATGGGCAATGCTGAATAAGTAACTTTGGTTAAACTGGCCAATCACAAAAGGCCTATGGGACCCAAAAAGCCCTAATTTTAGGCCAGTTTCATTGGTATTAGGAACAGATCAATTTGCTACTGTATTGTCAAAAGTCTGCTTTAATGGGGCAAAATCCTGTTAGGAAATGCAGATGTGTGGAATTGGAGTAGTCTGTATGTCTAGGGTTCATAGGGGGAAGCCTCCCATCCCGTCCTGGATGTGGAATGCTACACAATGCTAACCAAGTTTAGAGTTAGAATTTGCTACAGGCACCCTAAGTTTACTAAAAGGTGAATGGGAAGCAAAACTGTTTAACACATATAAATACACACACAACACATATAAAGCGTTTCTCACTCTTCTTCACTGTCACTTTGGGCTCTATTTCTCCTCCAGGAAGACAGAACTCTAAAACTGAAAATTAATGGTTTGCTACTAAAGATGGCTTAATTATAAAATGCTTTTGAAAATCAAGTAACTATGTTTAAAATTTAAGTTCTTAAAATATCTCATGACTACATGATGGTGATGAGCGAGTCAACAGTAGTCACTGAGTGCCTTTGGGAGCCTCAACTTGACTACCCTAAGAGACCTCATTATAGCCTTCAAATCTGCTTGACTGTATGGATTTTTTTTTAAAGATGGGGAATCTTCCTCTGTCATCCAGGCTGGAGGACAGTGGTGTGATTGTAGCTCACTGCAGCCTTGAAATCCTGGCTTCAACCAATCTTCCCACCTTAGCCTCCCAAGTATTAATAGCTGGGATTATAGGTGCAAGCCACCATGTTGGCTCCTACCTTTTGTTAATGGCACCACTTTCCACTTCAGTTGAGTTAGAAACACAAGAGCTAGCTTGGATACAAATCAACCTTTCCCACCTGTTGCACTCATTCCATACTGTAGATTCCATTTACATTCTGATTGGTTTGCCCCAGTCCACCTCTAAGAACTCAGCTATCAATACTTACCAGCTCTTTTTCTTAAGTGCTATAGAGCTTCCTTCCTCAGTGACTAACTTCTCATCTCTCCTCACTCCAGTGTCCTCTATCAAACAGCCACCATGGTTTTCTTCTTAAAATACTTTCTAATCAACTTCTATGTCACTGATTTGCCCTACTAAAAAACATTTCTATTGCTTCCTACCATCAAGAGGAAAATGCCCAAATCCTTTACCAGTTGGACTCACTTAAGTCTTCAGAATCCCAATTTTCCCACCAGCTTTTCACAAAATCATACCATCTTCTTGTACATGCTGTTCCCATTGTCAGACATCTTGCACCCCCAAAAACTCTTATTCATCCTGTAAGAGACAGCTCAGATGTCACCTCTTTAATTCAATCTTTCCAGATTATCTCAGACAAAAATTAGTTTCTTCTTCTATTCTCTATTAACATAGAACTGTAATTACTTGTTTACATGTTTGTTCTGGCAACGACTAGGTCACTCATCTTTACAAATCTGTAGGCTAATTCCTGAGTAGCTGCTTAATAAATGTTTAATGGAAGAATGAATGTCCAGCTTTTTAAGTAATACTTTGAACTTTCTATAAATAAGATTAAAATCATGTAGTATATATATTATTTTCAATTAACATGTTTCTCGACAGAATGAAAATGACAGATGTTATTAGTCTAGTGTCCTTCATCCTTAAACACTTGAGTTAATTTTTACAGTTTGTTTAAATAAAAAAAATAAATAAACCCTTTAAACATTGCAGAAATGCATAATGGAAAGCAAAAGTTCCCTGAAATACACTCCCTAGCTGGAAAACAGAACAATTTCCATTTTTGTGCCATGCTTCTGGAATTTTTTCCTGTGCACAATCTGTAACACATGCATACACATTGGTGTGTGCTCTACCTGTACCATTCCTGCTTTATTCACTTAATATACTATGAACATCTTTTCTTGACACAACACATTCTTTTTTAATGGCTTCATAGATCCTACTGTACCGATATCCAAAAATTCATTTATCCGCTTCTCCGGCGCTGGATATCAAAGCTGTTCCTAATTTTTTTTCCGTTATAAATAGCAGTGCGACACACAACCCATGGGGCAGTTATGGCAGTAGCTCCTCCATCATTAGTTCCATTATCACCATCACATCACGATGAGACTGTTACATTTAAACTCACACAGCAGCTCCATTCACTGGGTACTATTCTCATCCACATTATACAGATGTGGATTATACAAATTATACAGTGTCACAGATGAACAGTGATGCTCAAAGAGGTTTAGTAACAAGGTAGACAGTTAAGTTTTGAGCCAAGACTTGAACCCAGGTAGTCTGAGTTTAGAGCTTCTGCTTTCATTTTAACCCATACAATATGCTGCTTCCTAAAGATATAAATACATCCTTCCAAAACTTACGCTGGTGTGTCCACAGATTAAATTCTCAAAGTGGAATAGTGACTTTATGTTTTATACCCAAGTCTTAATCATTAAGTATTGATTTCACTAAAAAAAAAATTTCAAAAATTAAATTCAGGAAACTTTTCACCAATACAGTTCTATAATGTAAACAATCAGAAACAAACCTCTAAACACACAAATTTCGGATAGGAATATATAAAGGAGAAGTGAGCTTAGTACAAATCAATAGTGTAGTGACTGTTGCTTATTTTCTCATCATATTCCCAATTAGAGAATTAAAGGTGTATATAAAATAATTATACAAATAACTTTGTGAGCACTCAAATTTATACCAAAATACATATGCCAAACAGAAAAGAACACTTTATATTTATTTATGTCTTTCATTTAACACACTCTGGGTAAAAATATAATGTTATGTGGAGAGATGGCCCCAAATAGGATGGATGCTTTCATTATATTGAAAGAAAGTAGATCAAAGGCAAGGACTAGATTAGGAAAGATAATCTTTAAATATCTTTGCTACAGCAAAGTAAACAATCAACAAAGTGAAAAGACAACCTAAAGAATGGGAGAAAATATTTGCGGACTACTCATCCAATAAACTACTCCATTAATATGTAAGATACACAAGCAACTGAAATATCTCAACTGCAAAAAAAAAAATGGACAAATGATCTGAAGAGACATTTCTCAAAATATGACATACAAATGGCCAATAAATATATGAAAAAATGTTCAACGTCATTAGTCATCAGAAAATGCAAATCAAAATCACAGTGAGGTATCATCTCACCCCAGTTAGGATGGCTATTATTAAAAAGACAAAAACAAATGCTGGGGAGGATATGGAGAAAAGGGAACCCTTAAACACTGCTGGTGGGAATATAAATTATTAGTAGTACAATCACATGGAGAAAAGCATGGAGAGGTCCCTCAAAAAAACTACAACACAACTTCCATATAATCCAGCAATGCCACTACAGGGAATTTATCCAAAGGAAAGGGAATAATTTTATTGGAGAAGCCATCTGCATCCTCATGTTTATTACTGCAGCAATGTTCACAATAGCCAAGATATGGAAATCATAGGTATCCAACAACAGGTGAATGGATAAAGAAAATGTAGTATATATACACCATGGAATACTATTCAGTCACTAAAAAAATGAAATCCTGTCATTTGTGGCAATGGAACTGGAGGACATGATGTTGAGTGAAACAAGCCAGGAACAGAAAGTTAAACACTGCATGCTGTAACTTCTATGTGGAGGCTAAAAAAAATTGATCTCATAGAAGGAAGAAATAGAACCAAGGATACTAGAGATTGAAAAGGGAAGGACAGGGAGAGATTTGTTAAGGGATACAAAATTACAGCCAGACAGGAGGAATAAAACTCCAGTGTTCTATACCACTTTAGGATGACTACAGTTAACAATAATATACAGTTTCAAATAGCTAGAAGGAGGATACTGACTGTTCCCAACACAAAGAAACAATAAATGTTTGAGATGATGAATATGCTAATTACCCTGATCTGATCACCACACATTATATGTATCGAAACACGACTATGTACTCCATGAATATGTAAAATTACTATTTGTCAATTAAAAAATCTAAAAATAAATAAATAAGCTTTGCATCACATTGAATCTTTGGTAGTAAAATTAAGATGGAGAAAACTGAAAAGAAACAAACCTTCAACATTTAATGGAACAATACAGATCTAGGTTTTATTCACGCACAAAAAATTTTTAGTCAAATGTTCCTTAGAACAAATTCAGGGACTTGATTCTTAATGCAGGATTCTAAGTCATCCTGTTAGACTAAGCTACCTGTTGAATAGCCATGAAAAGAAAAGAAAGTATGACTGATAATGTTTTCTGAATCAAGTTACACAGGCTACTGAAAGTCTGATTTAAACAACTGTTTGGACTAGAGTTAGAATGGAGAGTCCAAAGGGAAAATCTGAAGTTCCCACAAAAATAAATTTTTAAGAAGACATCACAGGGATAAATCAAAATCATCTTAAAATGCCTTTAAATTCACTTTATATTCTGATTTTAGTGTGTCACAGATATTGTAACTTTTCCGATATGGAGTTTATAAAATGAAGTATATTTTAGTGACAATATTTTATTTACTTAAGATGATCAAAAACAGTGCCCTCAAACTTTAGAATGCATCAGAATCACCTGGAGGGTTTGTTAAAAGCACATGTTGCTGAGCCCCAACCCTACACTTTCTGATTCAGAAGGTCAGGGGTCGGCCCTGAAAATTCCCAGATGATGCTGATGCTACTGGTCTAAGGAACACACTTTGAGAACCACTGATTTAAAATAACCATATAGAATTCTTTAGCTGGTAAAGCAATGCCTCTTGAATTTATCTAACTTACTCACAACTACATCTATTCACTGTTAGGCACTTCAGAGATCAATCTATCAACATCTGGGTATGGTTCACTGCCACATCTGCTAGGATGAGGCAAATGGCTCCCATTTATCAGGATAAAGCAGTCACAAGATAGGTGGCACTTTTTCTTAAAAAACAAACAAACAAAAAACTTGAATGGCCCCTAAGCTATTATTATGAAGAAACAGACCTAAATTCATTTCACAACTGTCCCCCAACGATCAGATGGAAATGAGGAATAGGTGTTGGGAGGTAAATTGAGAACGCTTCACTTTCTCAATGCAAATAAAGAACAGCACTTTCTCTGTGCTGCCAGAATATTTTCTTTATACCTGTATCACAGTATTTATCATATTTTTTTTTTTTTTGAGACAGAGTCTCGCTGTGTCACCTAGGGCTAGAGTGCCGTGGTATCAGTCTACCACACAGTAACCTCAAACTCCTGGGCTCAAGCAATCCTCCTGCCTCAGCCTCCCGAGTAGCCGGGACTACAGGCACCACGCCCAGCAAATTTTTCTTTTTTTCTATTTTTGATTGTTTGGCTAATTTCTTTCTATTTTTAGTAGAGACAGGGTCTCGCTCTTGCTCAGGCTGGTCTCAAACTCCTGAAATCAAGCAATCCTCCGGCTTTGGCCTCCCAGAGTGTCAGGAATACAGACATGAGCCACTGCGCCCAGCCTATCATACAGTATTATTTTCATTATATGTGTTTTCTTCCAGGCTAGACTGGAAGGCTTAGTGTGTGTGTGGACAGGGCAGAATAAGTAAGGAATGAGGTACAGTGGTTCACTTAAGTTTTTACGATTAAGAATCTACCAGAAAACTTTTCATTTCAACTAGTAAAGAGATGAATGGGTAACATCTAACAGAGATTACCATTACTAAATGGTAATTTCAATTCCCTGGAATTTATGGTCAGAATGGACAATAAATGTTTGCATCCCAATTCACTTTTACATAATCCAAAGCTTTAGGCCCTTAGACATGGAAAAGATGTGGGAGTTTTTCAAGGCTGGGTTATCATGCCTGACCACCACACCAAAGTCTGTTGGGGAAGAAGAGAAGATAAAAAACAGGACCTATATCAAGAAGAGAGAGAGAAAAAAGGCCAGCGTTTTAATGAGATGCAACAAGGGGGAGAAATCTGAATTAGGATGAGTAAAAGAAAGAGGTAGGATACAATTAAAATAATTCATAATTTAGAATTACTTATCCTTGGGGAAAATAAGTTTTTATGTAGGATTTACTACTTCTACTGCTTGATCAATAACTTATCTACTATAGCAAATATTAACTTCCTGCAATATTTTTAAAACAAATAAAATTCTCTGTGTCATAATACTGAAGATGACTCAACATCGACTTCCTGCTCTTGCCTAAGGACCCTCTTGCATTAGTAATGACTAACTAAAAACCATTTGCAACGTCTACTCAAACAAGAAAATCTTGACTAACTGAGATCAACCTCTTCCTCTCACCTGTCCCACGATTCAGGAATAAAGAAGTCACCCATGACACTGAAAGTTTACTAAACACACCCTGAGTGGTTCAAAGTACAGGACTATCAAGTAGTAGTTTCCTTAGTACATAAGAGGAGTAGCTGGAAAAGTAGATTCAGTGATCTTTTAAAGGAACCTAATTCTAAAATTCTGACCAATTTTGGTATTGAAATTCTGGTCTCATGAATTTATGATGAGTCACAAACTGTTCTTATTATATGCAAGGGACTGTTCTAAGTTCTTTGTAAACAAATATTAACTCATTTAATAACCTCATGACGTAGGTTCTATTATTATCCCCGCTTTATAGATGAGGAAACTAAGGCAAAGAAAAGTTAACTTGGCTAAGATCACCCAGACCAAGTTAATAAGTGGCAGAACTGAGATTCAAACCCTGACAGTTTAGCTCTCCAGAGCTCATGTTCTTGAGTACTACACAAACGGTAATAACAAGTTGTTTTGTTTTTAAAAATATTTTCCTGGGACTTTCATGAAATTCCATGGCTTCAGTCATATACATGTAGATGACTCTCATATCTTTTATGCCTCTCGCAGGGTCACTAGTCCTTCTCCTCTACAAACTGGACATTGACACTTCACAAAATGTGTCCCCATATTTTGAGTGGGTTTTACTTTGAAACATCATTTGCATTTATCTCTTAAATAAAACTTTAAAGTAATCTTTCACATTTTCGTGACTAAATTTTAGCAAGTAGTCTCCAAACTGGTATTATTCAACTCCAACATTAAACTATTTATGTACCACAAGATCATCTTGCCTCACCTCCTCTGAGGAAGTAAGTAGCTCTCAGATTCAGGGCTTCCTAATTCTCACAGGAAAGATTCTCAAATTTTCAGTGGGTTATCCTCTACAGTCCAGCATTACATAGCACTACATAGGTACGGAAAGCATCCAACACGTCAGGTTCTGCCTATTCCTTCATGATTGTTTCACACTACTCATTCAATCTTCTTTCAGTCCCCCAAACTTCTCTTCCTCTCCCTGCTCCAGAACCTTCAAAACTGCAGTTGCTCTATGCAGGAACTATTTTCTCCACCCTCTTTTCTTAGCTAACTCCTACTCATCCCTTCCACTTTGAATACCACTTCCTCCTGATGTCTTGCCTACATACGGTTTCCTCTCATACTGCATCAGGTGCTTTCTCTTTAGTAAGCTGCTTCCATCATTTTATTAATTTAGTAATTATAATTTAGTATTCAGTCCTCCCAGTTGCATGGCTTGTTCACTCTTGTCTTTCTAGTACCTAGCAGTGTCATGCACTTTCCACCTCCACTTACATTCTCAATGGGCCCACCCCTCAGAGCCTGCCTCCTTTTAGCCTCCATTGCTTTCAGTCCGTGAAATTCTGCTCTACTCTTTTTGTGAAGCTGTTCTTGATTCTGTCCCACTCTTCCCCACCTATAAGTTGAAACTGTACTTGTTTTGATTTCTTGAGTACTTGTGACATATTGTCTTGTGTTCACTCTTTTACATTGAGTTTAACTATAGGCTATGTGGGTATTATGGGAAGAACTTATCATTCTGCCCTAGAATACAGAAAAAAAATTCTTTGTTTTAATGAGTAGATTTACACGATTTTGCAAGGTTGCTCAGGACAAAGATGGTAACATTTATTAGAAACTACGCCAGGTTAGTTTGTGTTATTTTGGTCTGCAACCTGTACAGACTTGTGACTTTCCAAATATACAGAAACTAAATATATTCAAAGGAGTCTGTTTATAGAAGTCTGCCATAAAATATAAATATGTGAAATTCATATGCTTAACTATGTAAGCCCTAAATAATCTTTAATAAAGTTCCACCCACATTACTAAAATTTTTAGGTAGACACAATGGAAAAAGTCATCATATATAAACTTGAGGAACTTTTAAATACAGTCATGTGCTGCATAATGTTGTTTTAGTCAACAATGGACTGCATATACAACGGTGGTTCCATAAACTTACACTAGAGCTGGAAAATTTCTATTGCCTAGTGCCACTGTAGCTGTCACTAACATTGTGGTGCAATGCATTGTCTTTTCCATGTTTAGATATACAAATACTTACCATTATGCTACGATTGCCTACAGTATTCAGTATAGGCACTGTACAGGTTTGTGGCCTAGGAGCAATGGGCTATACCATATAACTTAGGTGTGGAGTAGGCTATATCATTTCCAGGTTTGTATAAATACACTCTATGATGTTTATGTCTGCACAATGACGAAATCACCTAACAACCCATTTCTCAGAACACATCCTGGTTGTTAAGTGGTGCATGATTGTATTGCAAATTTTTTTGTGGCCTTATTAAGCCAAACATAGGATAACAAATGCATTTATTGAAGAAAAAGTAGTTTATAAAACAAGTTTTGGATTAAAAAACCCAGTATTTTTCTTCTGGTTTCTCAAGTAATTGTTTTTTTCTCATGGGGGAACCTGTGGCCTTCCAGGTCCTTAAGTGCAGTCTTTTGACTGAATCCAAATTTTACAGAACAAATTCTTTTATTAAAAGGGGTGCAGCAGAGAAAGAGCTTTTCTTGCCTCCTCTGATGCTTAAAAGAGAATCATCTTAAAATCAGAAGGCTGCAGGTTCCCCATCCCTGATTGAAAATCGGCTTCAAGCAAACAAACGCAAGAGTGGTGGCCAGCCCATTTGCCTGCCCTTTAGTTCAGGTGTTCCCCTGTATTATAGGTAGCTAGAAGATTCTACCACCAAACTACTAGAATATGCTGATGAGTCCAAACCCCTTCTAAAGCACAATGGACAGTGTGACTGATTATGACAAAACTCTAGATTATACATCCGGAAGCCTCAGGTTGGAATCCTGGCACTACTACTTAACCTGCACTCTACTCATTAGTATACTGTGTGCCCCAATTACTGTGCTCATGTCTCCTTTGTAGCAGATGCCTCACTGTACCTTAACCATTTGTCTGCACCCTTCTTTTCTCAGCAGGCTCAACAAAAGTTTCAACTTCAAGAGCTTAGAGTCTTTGTTTCTCCAGGGCTTAGTGCTGCCAGCAAACATAAAAGTTTGAGCTGAAATGATTGAGAACTTATCTGTGGAAAGAATGATTGGTCTTGGTCAAGTTAAAATCTCTCATATCCTTAGTTTGTGCTTTTATAAATCATAGATTTAAAGTAGTAGATAACTTTTTTGCAGAGTTTTTACATTAAATAAATGTCATGCAATGATGGAGTCATTCATTTGTATTAGGCACTCAGTAAAAGTTTCATTCCAGCCTAAAATAGAAAAATAATAATAGAAACAATATAAAAAAAGATCTCTAATGTTATTTCTATTGCTTTACACTTAAAACATTCAAAAGTCTTCTATCTGTACAGTCATGGACCAACAGTATCAGCATCATCTGGAAACTTAATAGAAATGCAGAATCTCAGGTCCCATTTATTCCTACTGAATCAGAATTACATTTGAACAAATATCTAGGTGATTCCTCTACACATTACAAACTGAGATGCACTACTCTAGAATACAGGAGACTGACATGTTCACTTGTTTGACTTAATCTTTTATAGAACTACCACTAACTCAAACTTTACAAATATAGCAAACGTACCATTCATCAGGTTACTTGGTTACATCTATGATACATTATAAATAAAATTAAATATGATTTTAGTCTCATATTCAACTCCAGAAGACAGCGTAAGTTAGAGACCAACTATAAAGGATTTAGATTTAGACAGACGGGTTTAAACCTTGGATCCAATATTTAATTAGTCTTCTAACCTTGGGCAAATTCCTTAACTGGCTTCATGCTCACTTTCCTTATCTATAAAATGGAGGTGAATATTCACTGGATTGTTGAGAAGTTTAAAGAAGAAAGTGCTTGACACAAGTCATGGCTCATAGGAGGTGCTTAAAAGTCAATTTCCTCCTCTTTCCTGGAATAGTTCTATGATTTTTGTCCAATAATACATTTAACTTTATTAAAATTCACGTATAATATATATAAGGGGATATGTTTAAATATAAGAAAATGAGAGACTGGGTCTCAAAGATCAATGACCAGGTACCAAAAATAGGGAAAACCACAGGGGAGGACCTCTATAGAAAAGTCGTATTTTTGATGGTGTCCTAAAGTTTTCAGGATAAGGCTCAAACTTCTCAGCTAGCTTATCACACAAAGGCATTCTGAGGATGTCTTCAGCCTCATAGCCCCACCATTCTGCCACTAGTTACATGGTGCTAGGGATTTTAAGCCTCAGCAACTGCTCAAACACTGCTAGTTACTTTTACCTTCCCTTCCTTTTTCTTCATCAAACTTAACTCCAACTCATCCACTAAAACTCAGGTCCTGAACACAACCACCCCACCATCCCCACTTTGGTCATCCTCTCCCCTGGTTTATTACAACTGCTCCCTAACTAAGCTCCCTATTTTTATTTATTTATTTTTTTTAGAGATGGAGTCCCGCTCTGTTGCCCAGGCTGGAGTGTAGTGGTGCAATTATTGCTCACTGCAGTCTTGAACTCCTGGACTCAAGCAATTCTCCCATCTCAGCCTCCCGAGTAGCTGGGAGTACAGGCATGAGCCCCTGCACATGGCCCTTAAACCTCACTACTTTAAAAAACTTACTCATATCATGTCACTCCTCTATTCAAAACCTACAAGAACCTATGTAATGTGGTCTCCATGGTGCCTTTCACTGACTCTACTTTAGCTGTAGTGACCCCCTTGCTTTTCCCCAAATGCCTTAGGGCCTTTGAACTGACTGTTATGTCCCTTTTACCCCTTATATTCATGCGGCCCTCACCGTCAGTTCATTCACATTTCCGTAAAAAAGACATCAATTACAGATGCCTCCACTGGAAAGGCTATCAAAAACATCATCTCCCTCCATCCCCAGCCAATCGCTCTGACCCATAACTGGCTTTTCTTCCTTTCACTTTTAACTATTTGACACATTGTCTATTTGTTTATGTTCTTTATTCTCATGAGTTAGAATAGTGCCTGGAACGCAGTAAGTATTCCATATTGTTTGAGGGAAACAATGAACCTCTGTCTCCTTAAAGAAGTCTTTACTATTCTCCCTCTCTACAGTCTAAGAACTCAGTACACAACACCTGCCATAACATTTGTTATGATTACATACAGTTTGTCGTAATTCTGCCATCCCAGTGGTCATCACAGTGCCTAGCACAAAGTAGTGCACATCATATTTGTTGAATGAATGATTTAGGAAGGGAAAAATACAACTGTCTTAAGGTAAAACTATGAGACACTTAAAAAATCATTTTCCTATTTGTCATGTTACAGCAGTACAAACTTTCTGGAATAAAAGGCCAAGTATAAGCTCAGAGAACCTTCCACTTCCGCAACTCTTCAGACTTTCTTCAGTGCAACTTCAGTAGATTTTAACTTAATGAAATGGCTTAGAATTTAAGTAAGTTTACAAATGATCAATTTTCCGTTAAGTTTTATTGAAGCAAAAACAAACAGCTCTTTTAGACTTCAGGGTGCTCAAATTAAGCAACCACCTTTCATTAGAATTTTAACCTAAAGCAAGTTTTACTTCCTCCTTACCTTACTAACATCAAAAGAAAATTTTATTCTGGAAAACTGTGACTATTGTTGCAAGACTTATTTCATTTCGCTTATGCTGTCTATATATGGTAGTCCATGGATATCATTTTAAAAGAATTAGCATCTTAATGTTTCACACAAATATTCCTCCAATGAGTCATAAAATTATTGTAGGAATAGAGTAACTAGGAGGATTTAGAAATCACTGGGAAAGACAAAAATAATATTCCCACACTTATCAAGAAAAGAAATAAAACAGGCATTTGATTTGGTTCTTAAATATAAATAATTTAATCTTTCTAATTTTCTCTTCTCTACTACTGAGCAAAGTTTCCAAAAATCTACAAATAATCACTGAAGAAAAGCTGAACACAGACACTATCATTTGTATGCCCCACTATCTAGTAAATCACTTTATTAAGAAAGCTGTTGGTAATAATTTTCATGCATCTAAACATTTTTCTTTATATTCTTTAATAATATCCTCTTACTCTTCTAAATTAGTTTCTTGGTTAAAATAACAAGTTTATGTCCTTTTCTTCTTTATTAGGTTCAGTATTTACACTAAAATCTTAGTAACTTTCAGAACGCAAATGAACTTTACTTCCCCAAACGATTACTCCAGAGACTTCTAATAGATTTTTAAAAAATATTTATTTTTGCTCTAAGATCAGGTCAAGAGAATGCAACAACCTTGAGTCTGTATATATTTCCCCTTCATTTAGAAGAGAACCTCTAAAATAAAGCAAAAAACACAGGAAAGAATTATCTTATCTGAATTAATTAATCAAGCATACAACTAAGTACATGAACACAGTACTCCCCAAAACATTTGAGATTTAGATAATTATTTTGGATTTCATGATTCTCAAACTGAAATTATCTTTCTAGAAATGCAGCACTATAAAAATACTCATCTGAGGCCGGGCACGGTGGCTCACGCCTGTAATCCTAGCACTCTGGGAGGCCGAGGTGGGTGGATCCTTTGAGCTCAGGAGTTCGAGACTAGCCTGAGCAAGAGCGAGATCCCGTCTCTACTAAAAATATAAAGAAATTATTTGGACAACTAAAAATATATATAAAAAAATTAGCTGGGCATGGTGGCGCATGCCTGTAGTCCCAGCTACTCGAGAGGCTGAGGCAAGAGGATTGTTCGAGCCCAGGAGTTTGAGGTTGCTGTGAGCTAGGCTGATGCCATGGCACTCTAGCCCGGGCAACAAAGCCAGACTCTGTCTCAAAAATAAAAAGAGTGATTCTCATGGAGGAGTGACAGGCTCTCACCATCAGAGTAATATAGAAACCACTAGCTGCCCTGACATGAGTGGCATGCTTCACTTTAAAGCAAAGTCAAGAGCCATGATTTAAAAGTGCCATCCTTAGGTTTAATAAAGACTTCAGAAGAATTCCCACATTGGAGTAGATAAAATAATTGCAAGCTAATGTCATCTGCAGTCTGATTAGATGTTATTGAAATGCTGTTTCTATTTCACAAAGAAATTTTTTTAATCTTCACATTCTCTATATGTTGCTTATCTGCATCTTTTACTAAAATGAAATGGATTGATCTACACTTTTAAATAAGACAAATGGTAGCTGTTTCTCTATTACCAACCATTTTTCAGGAACTTAATCATCAAATAAATCAAGCCACCATTTATATAAAATAAACCAAGCTTCTTAAGGGATGATTATAGTGATTCTGGATTATCATGCTTTTACTATTTTCCCTTTTCCCATAGTCATTTTTTCTTAATTTCAGTGAATTTCTAGATGGGAAAAAGAAAATAGCGATTTTGTTTAGACTTGATCTTAGCCAAAAGGCTGAAAAAGTGACAGCAATTTTGGTTCAAAATGAAACTTTTGAAAACTTTGTTTAAAAAACTTTTAAAAAGATATTTGGGATAGGAGATTGAGAATAACTAATAAAATACACTGTCTCTCTTTGTTGCTCTGACTTTGGGCTTTATTTGTTATAGTTTCATTCCTGTTTGATTTCACTTTAGCATAGTCTTTTTCCATGTATCATGATTTCAGACTGACAATTTCCATCTTACAATAAACCAAGAACTTTCAGAAGAATCAGGAAAATCCACTTATGTAAAAGAAGAAAATCATATTCATATTTAACACTCTACCACTTATACCAAATAGAAACTCTAAGTGAATCTAAAAGTCAGAAGATAATCCAGTAGTTGGATAAGAGTCACCTATATTTGATGACAGAAAGCTTGCAGAGGATACACATAGCTCTAAAGACAGTGTGGTAACATGAAATAACAGTGGCTACTAGCTATTAGAAACTGATTAAGTTGTGATCTTAAAGTATTAATATCAGATCACATTTACTTAGTTATTATACATGCAAAATACCATACCAAGCACTGTATATTGTTGTTTATAAATTGTAACTATGTGTCAATCTCATATATGGATTGTGTCATTTAATTCTCACAACAGCCCTATGAGTTCGGTGTTTTACTATCGTTGTTATTATCCCATTTTCCAAGTGAATAAACTGAGGCACAGGTAGATACAGTAAGTTGTGTAAGATCTCACAGGCAATTAAGTGACAGCTGGGATTCAAATCAGGTCCACCTGATTCCAAGAGCCCTTGGTCTTAACCCTTATTCTAAATTATCTCAGTTTCGAAGGTGAAAAGCAGCATTTCAAAGTTTATGAACTGCAACACATAAAGTAGTAATTATCAACACCTAAAACCTGTTGGCTCCGCAACTTCCCACACCTCCTTACTTTGTGCTTTTTAAAGTTAAAAATCTTATACCAATGTTTTAACTGTCATTTTTACATTTCACATCTGTTCTCTAGGTTTGTCATTTTTCTTGGTGACAATCTCTCTTTCCCATTTGGTCTTCTGTGCTCTCACAGGGATTACACAAAGCAGGGGTAATACAACAGAAAAACATTAAGGCAGCTTTGTACTACTCACTTTGCTTGCTTCTGAAGAACATTTTCCCCAAATCGAATAAAGGTTCTTAACACATTCCTCTAACATGCATCACCTTTCACAATCAACAGTGCATTTTCTCCACCCATCTTGAGGTATTTCCTAGGAATTTCATGTAATTTTTCATAACAGAGAAATCTGAAAGTGCTAATATCTGAAAGTGCTACATTGGCAGATTTGAGAATTAGTCAAATAAATGTCAATAAAGCAAAAAAAAAAAAAAGAATCCTCTAACCACGGTCCCCAACCCTTGGGCCAAGGACCTGTACCATACATGGCCTGTTAGGAACCAGGCCACACAGCAGGAGGTGAAAGGCAGGCAAGCCAGCAAAGCTTCATCTGTATTTATAGCCATTCCCCATTCCTCCCGTCACTGCATAAGCTCTGCCTTCTCTCAGATCAGAGGCCGCATTAGATTCTCATAGGAATGCGAACCCTACCCTACTATAAACTGCGCACGCATGCAAGAGACCTAGGTTGCACGCTCCTTATGAGAATCTAATGCCTGATGATTTGAGATGGAGCTGAGGCAGCGATGCTGGTACTGGGGAACCGCTACAAATACAGATTATTATTAGCAGAGAGGTTTGACTACACAATAAACGTAACGTGCTTGAATCATTCCAAAACCATCCCCACACATCCCCGTCCGTCAGTGGAAAAACTGTCTTCCATGAAACTGGTCCCTGGTGCCAAAAAAGTTGGGGACTGTTGCTCTGAAATATACCTGGAATAAGACATTTTGGCTTTAGACTGATACCAAATATACATTTTTCAAAGCAGATAAGTGGGTTATTCATTTTGTTTAATATAAATCAAGGTTTATGATTTTTTAAAATTTTTTATTATTTTTTTTTAAAATCATTTTATTTCTTTTTCTCTTTTTCTTTAGGCCTTGGCTCCTGAGGCAAAGGTTTATGATTTTTAAATGATCCTAAATAGTTACCAACCCTTTGACCATACAGTGATTTCTGGACCATTATAGAGTACACTTTCTTGACTTTACCATTAAGTTTCAGCAATCTTATGGATCAGTGTTAACAAGCTACTACTAAAAAATTTAATGCATTATCATATAAACAGAGCCAGTTAAAGGAGAAACATCACTTTTCTTTCCCCAAGTCCTTAGTCTCTAATGTCAAACACAAAAATCTCTAAATGTTTTCCTTATATGTAAAGAACTATTTCATATGGATCCCAAGCATGCATTGAAAGGCAATTAACGTAGTATAAGCATCATTACTTACTTGTAATAAAACTTTTAAAGGGCAATCCCCTCAAATAATTTAATAGATTAGGGCTTATATATACATACATATGTACATATACTATATATTTTAATATAGGAATAAGTAAAATAAAACTATTATCTTACTGAATTATTCACATTTCCTTTTCTCTTTTCCTCACATTTCAAATTCCTTTCACAAAGTTCACTGTCATTTATCTGCCAATTAAATGGCACAGTTAAAGAATATAAATTAATCTTATTCATGGGATGTACTGTCTTGCCTTTAGAATGTTTTCCAGGTGCACCTTGGTTTTAGGTGATTTTTCTCAATTACACATATTTGGAAATTTGCCCAATTACAAACCACAGATCTCTAGTCTAGTAACAAAATCCATCATCTCAACCTCATATTTTGAAAAAGAACTTGTAAAAGCAAAACTAAACTCTGATCATTTTTGCTAAACCGAATTAGACTTAATGAAATAGAATTTCATAAAATCTTAGAATTGAAAATCATAAAAGATCATTCACTCAGTCAATCATTAAAAATGATGCAGAAAACAGGTTTGAGGAGTCTAACAAAGATGACAGTATTTTAAGGGAAGTAGTCTCTTTAAAAAGAAGTCAAAGCAGAACAGAAGTTAGACTCAAATTTTGAATGAGAATTCTTTTTTTAAAAAGAACAAAACTAGAGAGTTCTTGTTAAATTAATGAGTAATAAAAATGTAAATCAAATTGCAGTTAGCTTAATTAACATAGTAAAAGTGCTTCAAAAAAGCTGTGTAGCTTTCTTTTATCTGAAGGCTGTTTGCCTTAGGAGATTTAGAAGGCATTCCCTTCAGGGCGAAGATTTTTGTACGGTAGGTAGCCTGCTTAACTGGAAGCCATTTCCTGCTTTGTTACAGTGAATGCCCTCAAAATGTACTCAGATGCTCTCAAAATTCTTGTTCACTGTCTCCAGGCTTGAAAAACTCCTTAAAAGATCTTTTATTCCAAGCAGAGAGGTACATCACTTTAGCTGTTTTTCTCAAAGACATAAAGTCACTTCCACATTCCGTGTAATCTCTGAGATTAAGATCATTTTCTCTTAAAGCTATTTAGGAAATTATTGAGTACCGCACTGAAGAGTACACAGCCACCAAACACCATGGCTGTTTTCCAGATGCAGAAAGAGAAGTCCCTATATTGAAACCTTATCAACATGACATTATGGCTATAGTTCTATGTGAACATGAGGTATATCAAAGATTACAGTTCCCATGACATTCATTCCAAAGCATGTCAAAACATGTAGAAGAGTCCTCTATTTTTTTTTTTTAAATTAAAAAATTTTTTTTAGGGCTGGGCGCGGTGGCTCACGCCTGTAATCCTAGCTCTCTGGGAGGCCGAGGCGGGTGGATTGTTTGAGCTCAGGAGATCGAAACCAGCCTGAGCAAGAGCGAGACCCCATCTCTACTAAAAATAGAAAGAAATTAATTGGACAACTAAAAAAATATATAGAAAAAAACTAGCCGGGCATGGTGGCACATGCCTGTAGTCCCAGCTACTCGGGAGGCTGAGGCAGGAGGATCGCTTGAGCCCAGGAGTTTTAGGTTGCTGTAAGCTGACGCCACGGCACTCTAGCCCGGGCCACACAGTGAGACTCTGTCTCTAAAAAAAAAATTAAAAAAATTTTTAGTGACAGAGTCTTGTTCTGTCACCAAGATGGAGTGCAGTGGTATGATCATAGCTCACTGCAGCCTTGAACACCTGGGCTCAAGCAATTCTCCAACCTCAGCCTCCTGAGTAGCTGGGACTACAAGAACGTACCATAGTGCCTGGCTAATTTTTAGAATTTTTTGCACAGTCTTGCAATGTTACCCAGGCTGGTCTCAAACTTCTGGCCTCAAGCAATTCTCCTGTCTCCGCTCCCACCTCCCAAAGTACTGGGATTACAGGCGTGAGCCACCATGCTTGGCCTGTTTATTCTTAAATATGCAGTGAAATGGAAGAAAGGAAAGACAACACACAAGTGCCTGTAATTCACAGTGAAAAGAGGCATGCACTACACAGATATTACCAATAACCTCAGCACTTAATTTAATAGCTAGGCCTCCATTTGTATTTGTGACCAAATTCAGAATAATCCAGATATAAATTTGTCTGATTGGGGGAATTTTCATATATACTTAATATCTTATTATCAATGTTGAAATTTTTTTGGTGACTCTTTTTCTTCTTTAGGATCAGTTCTGTTGATACTATTGCTTTAAAAAGCTTTATGATTTCACCGTATCTGTCAGCCCATCTCTTCCTTTCCTAACTCATCACACCGTCTGACCATCCCCCATCGAAGTCAATGACCTAGCATGCTGTCTTTAAATATTCTCTCCTCTTTAAGGGACAGTATTTCATTAAAACCAAAGCTTCCTTAAGCAAACACCATCTCCACATCCACCACCTTCTGGAGAGGCACTTTCCCAGTACATGTACTAGTATTTTTAGAGCCTCCAGTGCGTCAGTAGGTCCTATCCCCTCTACTTTCTCTCAGGCTTTTACTCTGTCAGGTATTCTATCCCTAGTTAACATACAGATTAAGAGCATGGGATCTGGAATCCCATTACCAAAATGTGAATCTGGCTTCCACCACTTAAAAGTTCTGTGACTTGGGGGAGGTTACCCAAATTCTCTCATATATTAAATGTGACTAATTTACAGCACCTAACAAATGGCCATTATGAGGATTAAATGAAATAATGCAAAATGACCCTGGCACAATGCCTGTGACGTAAATAAGAATGATTACTATTACCATTATTAAATATCTTTTACCACCATTTAAAGATTTTAAGTCTCTTCAGGAGTGGCTTTTCCAATTTTAGTTCCTCCTTCCAACTCTCTCCCCACAATGTTCTCTTCATACTTTCTCTCCCTCACTCCTAACCCTCCATAGTCGTGCTTCCTGTCACTTCACAAAACTGTGTTGAAGCTGCCTCTTTATTAAATACTGAGTAAGCATGTCTACTAATTTATATGTAGTATATTAAAACATTTCATATTTTACAAATAATACACAGCTGAAATAAAACATCCACAATTATTTTAAAACCCATTAAAACAAAGTCGATATATACCTTTGATTTTAAACATAAATTTGAGGCCAAATTCTCTCATTTCCTTAGATTATGATCATCAGAAAATGAAACAGGACACAAACAAACCAATGTTCTAATAGAATCTCAATCAATCTTGTTAGATGAAAAATGCTTAATCTTCTAAAATACAGTTTAAATTAATGAGTTATGTGTTATTAATTTCATAGGTATACTTTTAGATGGAGCATGGCAAAATAAATAATGTAAATCATCTTTTTTGGAACATAAATACAAGGCAGATTTCACAACTTTATTTGAAAATTTGGTATTTAAAAAAATAGTCGCCAAGTAAAAAATATCAATAAATACCCACATAATTTTTGCCTTTAAAATTTTAAGATTTAAATTTAATGTCACATTTTATAAAACAGATTCTGAGAATAAGTAAATGTATTCACATTATGAGTTAAAATAAAGATTTAATGAATTAATTTTTCTTTAAGAGTTTATATAAATAAAGCTCAATTACTTTATTCTTTGTTTTTCGCTCTTAACTCTTTAGAATGCAAGTGTGTTCAACCCACCAAAAGCAAGAGCAGAGAGTTATGGAATAGCAGAAACTTCTGATATATTGACATCATCTTTGGGAGCAAAAGGATATTTCAAGTTCTGTGAGCTTTCCTAATCAACAGACCCTCTTTGTCACCTAATTGTACCACCCTCCCCCATCCTCAACATTTCCTTGCCAAAGGCTGTTGTATAAGAAAATCTATAGTGCAGCTAATATTATATTGGTCAGTTTACTGGATAGGGAAAACGAATGGGCTGTGAAGGAGAAAGCCATCAAAGTCATGAGAGCTCCCCCACTTACTGTTGTTGCCATCTGTGCCCTAAACTAGGGCACTCGGCAGGGGGGTAAAGTGTGAGGGAAAGGGGAGTCATCAGAAACCCAGCCCAAATGTTCCAATCCCTGATGCCAGGCATGGGGCTACATCTTCCCAGAGGAAGGGACACCTTTTCCTAATATGTGCAAAGACACATAATGGGCTAGCTATGCCTTCGACCTACCTAACAACAGAGGAAGAGGCCAGACAACATGTAATTGACTAGGGAAGGTAAAGAAACTAAACTTTAGCTATTATGTAATAGAAGCTTTATGCATATTATATTATTTTCTTTAATATTTTCCCCTCTATAGTAAGGGGCATTGTTACACCCCATTATATAGATGAGAAAAACTGCAGATTCAAGTAAACTGCCAGATTTAAGAGGCAGAAAAAAAGATTTAAGTATCTTCTGTGAAAAAGGTAGAAATGTGTTTAATAATATGTGTTAGACATATTATTGTGGGAGTAAGAAAGGTTCTTTGGGGTTTGTTAAGTTACTGTCTTCCAGGTATTTTCAGGGTAGAATGAATAACTGCTTTAAAAGTTAGATTTAAGAACACCACAGGGCCGGGCGCGGTGGCTCATGCCTGTAATCCTAGCTCTCTGTGAGGCCGAGGCGGGCGGATTGTTTGAGCTCAGGAGTTCGAAATCAGCCTGAGCAAGAGCGAGACCCCATCTCTACTGAAAATAGAAAGAAATTAATTGGACAACTAAAAATATATAGAAAAATTTAGCCGGGCATGGTGGCACATGTCTGTAGTCCCAGCTACTTGGGAGGCTGAGGCAGGAGGATCGCTTGAGCCCAGAAGTTTGAGGTTGCTGTGAACTAGGATGACGCCATGGCACTCTAGCTCAGGCAACAGAGTGAGACTCTGTCTCAAAAAAACAAAAACACCACAGCTTGGCTTTCCATTCAGATCACAAAAGGAAGTGGGAAACTTCAACTCTAAGACCTCAGATACAAGAAAGCAGCAGAATAAAACACAGGCATGTTAAAATTAGCAAAACTAAGAATTTGAGATACTCGTTTCAGAACCAAAACCTTAAATATTGTTGGCTTTCACTTACTGGCCCCCTTATGCATCAATGACTAAACAAGGCTATAATACAGCATATGTTATTTTTTAAATAAAATACGTCTCCTACATGAAACTAGACAGAACATAAATATCACCCATGCTCCAGTTTCCTTAGAAGAATAATGACTGTTTTCCACAGAAAGTTTTACCAATGCATAAGCATTACTCCCAAGTGCTCTAATTATAATGTCTCACTCACCTGAGGCTGAGTTCATCATATTCTGCTGTACTGGTGGACTGGTGGGGGCTGTAACATTCATCTGAGAGAGCATGGCCTTCCTGGGGTCCTGCCATGTTGTTGTCTGATCGATGTGACTGAGATAAAACAAACCACTGCATTAGGTAACAAATACCAGGTACTAAAAACAACAATTCTCCCTATTACAATAGGGTACATATGTGGGCTAATAATCAAAAGGTACTAAATAAGCTCTGTAAAAGCAGCAAGTCATGTTATCTCACTGCTCCCATACTTCCTCTGTAACAGAAATTTTTCATCCTTAAATCACTCAATTTTCACCTCTCAGATACCACAAGTGCAAAATTTGAAAAACTTATGCCTGGGATTTTAAATGAAAGAAAATCATCTTCACCTAGCAGATAATGACTACTCACTTCTAACTTAAAGATATAATGTAGTCTGTAAATTAATCATCTAAAACAGTAATCACATGACTAAAACTCAAGATTCACAGGAGAATTGCCCACTTATTTTCTCCTAGAGCTAAGAATACCAAATAACATGATTTTTAGGCCTAAAACCCTTTTTAAAAAATAAAACACACACACACACACAAAACTCCTCAAAAAACTTATTATAATATGTACTGCAAAGCCAAAACAGAAAAACTTCGTCTGCAAGTTTTCATTTTCTCCTATGACTGCTGAATAACATGTTCTTACACAAAGCCTTTTGTTATTTGCTGAACATGTTCTACATATTGTTAACTTACTGCGAAATGTATGTATGCATATACATTTCTTCATCTGGTAGATAAGCTTTCAATAAATATTAGTTTTCTCCTTCCATCAAAGTTTCATTGTTTCAGTGAAACAAAAACTAAATATATTATACAAATAAAACTATCTAAAAGATTAGCCTGAGCAACCTAGCAAGACTCCATCTCTACAAAAAGTAAAAAAAAAACCTAGCCAGGTGTGGTAGTGCACACATGTAGTGTGTGCACTCAGGATGCAGAGGCAGGAGGCTTGCTTGAGCCCAGGAGTTAGAGGCTACAGTAAGTTATGATGATACCATCGCACTGTAGCCCAGGCAAAAGAACAAAATCCTGTCTCAAAAACAAAAAAAAAAAACCCAAATCCTGCAGTAATAGCCAGAGAAGTACTCAAAGATTCATACTATCATTTGTAACAGCAAAACTTTGAAAGCCAGCATCCCAATGATGGAGGATTGGCAAAATAAATACGGTTATATAAGACAGAATACTATGCAGCTATTTAAAATATTTATCAGATCATTTAACATGGAAAACACTCATAATACAGTTTTAAAAAGTAGGTTATAAAATAGTATGTACAGTATAAGGCTAACTTTGAAGCAGTGACAGCACACTGAAAGAAGAGACATCAAAATGTTTTAACAGTGTTTATTTTTGGACAGCAAAATTATAGGAAAACTCCGCTTTGTTAGGATTTCCTATTATTAAACAATCATAAAATCCTATTATTTTTGAAATGGGAGAAGAGATGGAAATAACGGTTGTTTTTTTTTTTTTTAAAGAAACCCCCCAAATCATTTTTTTGGTGCTGTTTAAATTCCAAATCTGAGTTCTCTCTTTCTGAATCATCCCATGATAAATGACCATGTAAATGGTAAAGAAATGAAACCCTGTGTCATTAATTATCCTGAAATGGAACTAGCATTCTAGTTCCATGTCTCAGCTGGGTGCAGTGGCTCATGCTTGCTATCCTAGCATTCTGGGAAGCCAAGGTGGGAGGATCACTTGGGTCCAAGAGTTCCAGACCAGCCTGAACAAGAGCAAGACCCTATCTCTACAAAAAATAGAAAAATCAGCTGGGTGTAGTAATGAATGCTTGTAGTCCCAGCTACTTAGGAGGCTGAGGCAGGAGGATTGCTTCAGCCCAGGAATTTGAGGTTGCAGTGAGCTATGATCGTGCCACTGCACTCTAGCCAGGGCAATAGAGTGAGACCCTGGCGCCACAAAAAAACGGGGGGGGGGATCTTATCAATAATTTTATCTTATCATTAACACAATAAGAAAGAATCATAGGCCAGGCGCGGTGGCTCAAGCCTGTAATCCTAGCACTCTGGGAGGCCGAGGTGGGCGGATCGTTCTGAGCTCAGGAGTTCGAGACCAGCCTGAGCAAGAGCGAGACCCCATCTCTACCAAAAA
>CAUYSK010033487.1:0-12503 GCA_963575035.1 Avahi laniger
GGGGGTGAATTTTACTCGAGATCCTGTTAGCAGTTTCCCCTACTGCTGCCTTTCAGGATAACAGTTTTTCCCTTTTTAAAATACTTTCTTATTTTTTTTAGAGATATGGCCTTACTCTGTCACCCAGGCTGGTCAGTCATAGCTCACAGCTGCACAGTGGTGCAGTCATAGCTCACTACAGCCTGTAATTCCTGGGCTCAAGTGATCCTTCTGCCTCAGCCTCCTGAGTAGCTAGGATTACAGGTGCACAACACCATACTTGGCTAATTTTTTCTATATATTTTTAGTTGTCCAGATAATTTCTTTCTATTTTTTTTTAGTAGACAAAGGGTCTCGCTCTTGCTCAGGCTGGTCTCGAACTCCTGAGCTCAAACAATCCGCCCGCCTCAGCCTCCCAGAGTGCTAGGATTACAGGCGTGAGCCACCGCGCCTGGCCTAAAAAAGTAATTTTTACAGTAAGCATTTTATTAGAAGAGAGAGGTACTGTCTAAAACTCCCATCTCTTGGTTTGGCAAGGGAATCGTGGAAGAAGGAAAAAACTAACACAATAGCTAACACAATAGCTTCAAAACCGATCTGTCAACCACCGCTTTTACTCCCTTTTCTCCCTTCCCCAATGAAATTGCCATATTGACCCAGCAGGGGAAAGAAAATGTGTTCTGATTGAAGCAATGAGGATCATTGAGAATGAATAAGTTTTTCATTTCTTGAGGACAGAACAAGGAAAATAAACATTTTCAAAAATTTCTTTCATAAATTATTTTAATTAATTCCATTGGAAATTTGGAATTGTCCTCACCATGTCTGTTTTTCAATGCTTCCAACACTGAATCATAAATGGTGAATAAAGTGAATGCTATCTGTGGGGTTTATGGAGCCAACTATGAGCTCTGCACTGTGCCTACTGATATCACAAAGATCTGAGTTGTTCCTACCCATTTGAGAAGCTTAAGAAACATTACTATGGCAAACATCCATAAAGTTTAATAATTATTCCAATTTCATAAGGGGTACCAACTAGAAACTTTTAGCTTTATTCATTGAAACTTAAGTGTTGTAACTGACAATAATAGATTATCTCTGGAAATAAATTCAAAAAATTAAAACCAAATTGCACATTGAGCATTCATTTTTCTTGTTTTTAAACATATTCCTCTTGAGACAAATCTGATTAAGCTGTGCAGTGAAGGAAATCCCTATGGTCTCTGGTAAGAATAAAAACACTGCCTATTCTATCACCGTGTTATAACCTGGAATTGTAGGAAGTCTAGGAACCCAAGAAGGAAAAGAGTTTACCTTTCCAGGTATGTTCTCCTATGCATGATTTCCTATAAAATTACATTGAGGTTATGGAAAGCAGATACTGTTCAGTTTGGTTCCCTTGTATCTTAGCTTCCTAATCATTGGCTTATTCTGTTCAAATCAAAGTAAGTAAAAACATGTATATAAGTGTGTAGGTAAATGGTTGGATATGTACTCCCTTTTATACCCTTAAGTGTAGCTTTAAGGAGGATTGTAAAATTTAGAAGACCAAAATATAGCACCTTTATATTTTACTCTATAGACTTAGATTTTATGTGAATTTTTTACAATTATAATTTTTTCATATAATACTTACATAACAGCTTCTGGATGTAATTAGAATGGTGATAAGACAAAAACAAAAAATCTAAATATATGTTTTTTAAAAAGCATGGTTTTCTTTAAATGTCTTTGAATATAGCTTAAGATCCACAACTCAAAATTAGGAAGGAAAATGTATCTAATTTAATTGATTATTTATTTAGAAATATTTCACAGAAGAAATCCATGTGTCTAGGTTCCCGTCTCAGACCATTGATTCTAGGAGAGCTCATTTGCTATAGTTTGATAGAGAGCTGTGTTAAGTAGCTGGATTCCAAGATATTATCTTCCTTTTTTATTGTCTTCACAGATGTCTGGCTCTGAGCTCATGATGGATGGAAACCGGTCCCTCTGTACCAAATTCACATTTGTGGCTTTTTCCTCTCTAGCAGAATTGCAACCGGTACTCTTCATTGTATTCTTAATCATCTACTTATTTACTGTGGGAGGAAACCTCATCATCATCTACCTGATCTGGGTCGTCCCTTCCCTGCACACTCCCATGTATTTCTTCCTAGTGAACCTCTCCTTTTTGGAGATGTGCTGTATCACCAGTGTGGTGCCTCAGATGCTGGTGCACATGCTGGTTGAGACCAAGACCATAAGCGTGGCAGGCTGTGCAGCCCAGATGTACGTATTTACCATCTTGGGACTGACAGAATGCTGCCTGCTAGCAGCCATGGCCTATGACCGCTTTGTAGCTATTTGTTGTCCACTTCATTACACTCTCCTGATGTGCCCTCGTGTGTGTTTGAAATTGGCTGCAACATCTTGGGTCACCGGGGTGGTGGTAGAGTCGGCCCAGACCAGCTGGATCTTCACCCTGCCCTTCTGTGGCACAGGAAAGATTCAACACTTTTTTTGTGATATTATGCCTGTAGTGAAACTGGCTTGTGTGGATACTTCCCAAAATGAGATTGTGTTGTTTGCTGTTTCCGTGATCTTCATTATGAGTCCCTGTTTCCTCATTCTGTGCTCCTACATGCGCATTCTTGTGATGATCTTGAGAATCCCTTCGGCAGCCGGCAGACGCAAAGCCTTCTCCACTTTTCTTCTCACATCCTGGTTGTTTCTCTGTTCTATGGCACCGCCTTGTTCACTTATCTGCAACCTAAGACTGCACACACTCCAGAAACAGACAAAGCAACGGCACTCATGTACACAGTGGTCACGTCTGCCCTCAATCCTGTTATCTATACCTTGAGGAACAAGGAAGTGAAGGAAGCTTTGCAAAGGGTAACACAAAGGAACCCTCTTAGACAAATGTCCTAACCCAGCCATAGTAGCTGAAAATTATGCTACTGTACAGAGCGGTTAACCAAGATTATATCATTCCTCTATTGGCATATATTGTCATTAAACCGTTTATAGCCAACAACCAGAAAACACTTAGATTTGCACTACATTTTTCCATACTTGTAAGCAAAAGGGCACTATACAATAAGATCATTCAATGGTGTCATCATTCATTTATTCAACAATATTTACTAAGCATCTCCTGTGTCGTGCCCACCATTTTTTCCTTCTCCAGTGGTAACAGGAATAATGTGAGTATGTTTCACACCATTTTCCTGAGGAAAATGAAATATCCCTCTTGAGAAAAAATGAATAGAAAATAGTACATTTTTAGTATAAGATACAAGCTGTTAGAATTTAAGTTCTTAAGTAGACTATGCTCTTTTAATTACTCTGCTTTTTATACATCTTAAATAGTCAACTGTTAACAAATAATGATGAGGGATGTACACTATGAGACAACTTTAAACATTTCACTTGTAAATCCAGTGAGGGATCTTGGTTCTTTATTCAAAACTAGATTCTTCCTTTGCTCTTGTCCATTTGTTTTTTCTTTGTCTGTTTTTCATATGAATAAAGTTTTAGAGAAACTTCTCCCTCTGTGACATGCAATCTTATTACACCCATTGTAAACTCTGTTTAAACGTATCGGTTTGAATATTATTTCCTTTTAGCACTGTCCATATTTTCTAGCTAATTAACTATATAATGTTGACTCTTTAAATAATGAAGAACGAGACTGCTGCAAGAGACTAAAATAAATAACTTTTAAACAATTGTTGGTTTCTTAACCTTATAGAAGAGAGGTGACAAAAATTAAATGTTCGGTGACATTTTTCCAATATGAAAGTTAACCTTTGATTTCATGTTAGTGTTGATATGCTAGAACCAAACTCTAAGACAAGTGCAATTCATTTATTTGAAAGGGGCTCAGAAGGAGGGAAACGATACAGACAAAAGAAGATAGCCAAAAAGTGGTCCATTATTACGTTGGGTTCCATAAATGGCCACTAAAATTAATCTTTTGAGGGAAATAGTGCAAAACACAATCCTAAAACTTATTGTTCTCTACTTCTAGAGAAATATTTCTCAAAGGTTTATGTCAGAGAGTGTTAACCTGGACACTTCTCCTCTGCTCCTGACTCTTGCAGACTTCTGGAAATGCCCTCGGGTACAGTGTTTCAGATGATTGGCAGCTGGAAAACAACTGGCATTAAACCTTGAAATGATAAGAAAGGTTGGAGGGATAAAGGAGAGAACACTGTCAGTAAAGCCACAAGTTTACGCTAAGGAATATTTGTTGTACTTGAGGTTGTAATATTAAAAGAGGATGAAGTATACATATATATGATAAAGAATTGGTTTAAATACAGGATAAGGATTTATATCTCAATGATTGTTTTTCTCTCTTTCACTTTCTAACTCTGGAAAGTTGAAAGTTGATTCCCAAAGGTCAGAGCTAGATCTGTAGATCACAGACACATTTTACAAGTGAAAAACATGTCATGTTGTATCAATTCCTTCCTGTCATAGCTTGCCTTTTTCTTAAACCAATGATTTATTTTTTAGATGTCTAAAACTATTTTCTTTCTTAGAGTGGCCTTCACAAATAAAAATTTGACATTTTAGAATTAATCAGTGAATGGAAGACTTTAGGTGCAAGTTCCAAGAATATATTCACAAAGAATGCATTTCAATGTGATTATTTTTCAAAAATATGAATGTAACACTCCTCATGGCCCATTACTTAAAAAAATATAATTAGTCAATTTCACTTAGTGCTATGAGAGAAAAAGGAAATATGCAATCAGCTTTTTAAGTATTTGTTCAAAAGATAATTATAAAAATTATAAATATTTTGATGTTTTACACAAGGTAGTATGATACCACTTGATTCATTTTTAAAATTAAACACCTTGATTGTCTTAACAATAAATAAATAAATAAATAAATAAATATATATATACATTTTTTGCACACTGAAAAATATTTTCAGTCCCCTTTTTGTTTGTTTTTTACTGCTGCTGTTGTTTTGGCCATGCAGTTTCACTGGCTAGGAGGACTTGGATAACTCCTTTAAATCTTTTTCCTTAAAAAACACTCTCTTTATATTAAACATAAATAAGATTTTAAGGTTTTGTCTGTGGAATTCTGTTCAAAATATGTTTCATATTTTAATGTGTTTTAACGTGATCCAGTAACAGAAGAGCCAATTATTTTCTTTTTGGTAATGCTTATACATTGTCATGATCAAATGTTTCAAGCATTATTTAAAATGCCCTGACACTGCATAGTCACACAATAACAGTTAGTTGTTATTAATAAGTTTATTACTATTGATATGCTTTTATAAAATCCAGTGTATTTTAAATTATTTTGAAACATTCATCTGCACTCAGAAATTGATTTTTTTGCAAGAAAGTTAATTGTATTTTTAGCAATTGTAGGTCTACTTACAGACATAGTCTAGTGTTCTATATGCCCTGAATTTACATTCTGAAGTAAAATCAATTAATTAAAATATTATTGAGAAGTAAGTTAAGTCCTGTGGATATAAATATAAAATATACATAGTTTTGGCTCTCAAGTCCTGAGAAATAGTTTGTGGTTGTTGTTTTAATGGTTATATAATTATACTATTCTCTAGTGGGAAATATCCAGTATTCTTATTATCAGTGTTCAAGAATAGCTAAAAGTAAAATACCTCCAGTGGACAGAAAGTGAAGAAACTAAATCTGATAACCAAAAATTGACTCCACATTCCAGGATGTGATCAAACTTATACCCATATCATCATTCATTGATCTTCTTGGTTATCTTGTAATCAATATTTGGGGTAAAAATTACATAATTTTGTGCATGTATCTTATACACACACACACAAACACACACACACAAACATAAATATTTGCTAGGCCTGTAAAAATATAACACTGTTATATGAGTTTTTTTCAATTTATCTGATTTTTAAATTGCAGTAATTTTTTCCCAATATTCCAATATTCTTCTGAATCGAATGCACAATATATTACTTCGTAAAAATTATCATTTCAATCAAATTATCATTCAGGTCCTAAGTTTCAGGATAGTGAGAATAACAACCTGAAATATTTATCAACAGAATTACAGCAGGAAAAAATATACCTGGAGATTTTAAATTCAGCTTCTGAACATCACTAGAAGTAGAAGCTGAACAAATATATCATTTTCTGTGATTGAACAACATGAAAGTGTGCTCTCTCCTGTTGAGAAGTGAGTACTTGGGATCATATATGGGATTGCACTGTACCTTAGGTGAGGGAAACTTCAGAGCAATGGGATAACTGCAGGCTCCATAGGCACTACCTGCATAATAGTAGAACCTCACTTTCTCCAAAGCTGTTTTTTAATTATCTCTAAAACACATAACAAATCCCTCACTCATGCGTGTGTATGCTCATACACACACACAAGTCCAACAGCTGTCAGTCATCACTAAGTACCTGATCTGTAATATTATTTTACTTTCACTTTTAAACACATACTGCTCTGCAAAACCACTTAGAAAAACTTTGCCATTGCTGTTTACCTACTAACCTATTATGAAATCCATGCTTGTGGCAGAAGTAGTATTTCTGGATATCTCAAATTCCAAACCCCTGGGATTCCAGAATGGTGTTAAATTTCCAGAAAAAGAAATGAAAGAAATCTATTTACCAAACTTGTGGCACAATTTGTTGCTTGGACTTCAAAGTAGTTCCTCCCCAAGTTAAAAGTTTAAAGAATAATTTCCACATGTTCCATGAGAGACAAATCAATACTGGCTGTTGGTTTATAAGAATGTGGAGAGGCTCCAAAAAGCAACCTCAAAAAGTACCCTACTGTCAAATGTACGGAAGGAAAAAGATGTATGTAGATCTGGAATTTAAATAATAAAAAGTTATGGACACCAATGAGATGTTTTCCTAATGTATCCCTACTTCTCTGAGTGTTGCCCAGCACTTAGCTCCCTTAGGTTAAGACTTCTTCACATAACCATTTCCGCAACTAAAATTGATTTTAAATACAAAAAAATTCCAGTAATCAGTACTTCCACAAACCTCTAAAATGGTAAAAGAGACTTAATATGACAATTCTTATTCAATGTTTTCTTAAGATGTTAAAGCGGTTTTAAAATCATGTAATAAAGATGATATTATATTCACTAGAACTACAGCTTTAAGTATGTGGCAGGTGTAGAGTGGAGTTTTTCACTTGTTTGGCAATTTCACATGAGAATAAAGATTAAAGAAAGGAGTGTTTTAAATTCTAAAAATGTCTGCAAATGAGTGACTAATAATTGGGTTTACCAAAAAAGTAGAACATCACCCCAGCCACCTACATGTACCCACTTGTATATGAGGAAGACTAGGGAGGGTATGAGGTAGTTGGAACTGTTGAACTTGTAGAATTGCCACATCCACAAGGAGAGGGGAAGGGAGTGATGTAAGCATGCCAAATTATGTTGGAAGTGCACCAAAGAGAATCATTTCGAAAAATCTGGATGCCTGTAAATGGTAAAACTAGACTGTAATTATCCAGCTAGATGCTTGCTGAGATATAGTACCTGTGACCAACTTAGGTATTTCCGTCTTAGTGAAGCTTCAAATGACCAAATGTTTGAGACAGAGCTTGACTTGTATAAGCTGAAGTTTGGGAGGATCTGTCAACATGAAGTTTAGGGCCACTTCACATCCAATTATTACTATAAGTTTCAGGTTCATGGGAGAAATCTCTAAAAGCAGGGTCTGAAAAGAATGAAGTAGAGAGTATTTGAAAAAAAAATGTATCCAACTTAGATATAAATTTAACAAAAATGTATACAGGATCTGTATGAGGAAAACTACAAAACTCTGATGAACAAAATCAAAGAACAACTAAGTAACACATGTACTCACCATCAAATTGGTATCAACTGATCAATATGTATGTGCACATATAGTAGTAACATTCATCGGGTGTTGGGCAGGTCAGAAGGGGGAGGAGGGGATGGTTATATTCACACCTAATGGATGCCGTGTGTACCATCTGGAGGATGGACACGCTTGAGGCTCTGACTTGGGTGGGGCAAAGGCAATATATGTAACCTAAATATTTGTTACTCCCGTAATATGCTGAAAAGAAAAAGAAGAATAACTAAGTAAATGGAAATGTATTCAATGTTCACGGGTATGAAAACTCAATATTTATGAGATGTCAATTCTTCCCAATTTTATCTATAGATTCCACACAATCCTAAATAAAATCAAATCAGTTATTTTGAGGATATCGACAAATTTATTCTAAAGTTTATATGGAGAGGCAGAAGACCCAGAATAGCCAACACAATATAGTATGAGAGCAGTAAAGTTGGAGAACTCACACTACTTTACTTCAAGACTGATTATAAAGGTACAGTTCTAAGACACTGTGGTATTGGAAAATGAACAGATAAATGGAACAGAATAGATAGCCTAGAAATAGACCCATTTAAATATAGTCAACTGATCTTTGACAAAGCCATACAAGGGAGCAAACATAGTCTTTTCAACAAATGATGCTGGAGCAACTAGTCAGGCACAGGCCAAAACAAAACAAAACAAGAGAACCTAGACACAGACACAAACCTTATGTCATTATACCCTTCACAAAAGTTAACTCAAAATGGATCACAGACTTAAATGTAAAATGCAAAACTATAACACTCCTGGAAGATGACATAAGAGAAAATTTAGATGACTTTGGGTATGGCAATGACTTCTTACACATAACACCGAAGACATAATTCATGAAACAAGTAATTGATAAACTAGACTTCATTAAAATTAAAAACTTTTATTCTGTGAAAGATAATGTTAAGGGGATGAGAAGACATGGTATAGACTGAAAGAAAATATTTGCAAAGACACAACTTATAAGAGGCCATAATCCAAAATATACGAAGAACTCTTAAAACTCAACAATAAGAAAACAACTTGATTAAAAAATGAGCCGAAGACTTTAAAGACACCTCATCAAATAAAATATATAAATGGAAATACAAAAAAATGTTCCACATCATATGTCATCAGGGAGATACACCTAAAACAACAATGAAATACACTACCCACCTATTAGAGTGACCAAAATTCAGAACAGTGATAATGGCAAATGCTGATGAGGATGTGGAGCAACAGGAATTCTCATTCATTGCTGAGGGGAGTAAAAAACGGTACAGTCACTTTGAAAGACAGTTTGGTGGTATCTTAAAAAAGTTAACATACCATTACAATATGATCCAGCATTTTATTCAAGGAAGTTAAAAACTTATGTACATGTAAAACTTGCATGCAGATGTTTATAGCAGCTTCGTTCATAATTACAAAAACTTGGGAGTGACCAAGGTGTCTTTCAGTGGGTGAGTGGATAGATTAACAGTGACACATACAGGCAATAGAATATTATTCTCTGCTAAAAAGAAATGAGCTATGAAGCCATGAAAAAATATGGAAGAAATGTAAATGCTTATTACTAAGTGCAAGAAGCCAATCTAAGAATGATACATACTGTGTGATTCCAACTACATGACATTCTAGAAATGCAAACTATGGTCATAGTAAAAGAGCAGTGGTTGCCAGGGGTTGGAGGTGTGGGGGAGGGATGAATATCAAGAGTACTTACGATTTTTAGAGTAGTGAAACTACTTTGTATGATACTATAATGCTAGACATGTCATTATACATTTGTCCAAGCCCATAGAATGTACAATAAAAAGAGTAGAACCTAATGTAAACTATGGACTTTGGGGAATCCTGATGTGTCAATCAATATAGGTTCATCAACTATAACAAAAATACCATTCTGGTGGGGGTGGTGTTGATAAAGTGTGAGACCGTGAATGTGTGGGTGCAGCGCATATGTGGGGTATCCCTATATTTTCTGGGTGCTTCCTGATAATAAATTTGCCTTTTTTCTCCCTTATTTCTGACTTAGCAATTCACTGAAGAATAGGGGGTCTAGAAGCTGTTAGGCATTGGCTGAGATTTGAGTTAAATGGTATTGAAAATTTTAAAATTCCGATTCCCTAAATTTCAACTAATAGAGATCTGACAATTATAGAAATTGACAGAGATAGTTAAGAGATACAAAAGGGGGAATCAAAAGAACAAGATTAAACAGTTATTGGAAAAAAGTAAAGCCATTTCACAGTTTTGTTCCTAAAGAATTTAACATTCTGTTACAAATGTTTTATTTTATTACTTGAAAGTCAGTTGCCCACATAGCATTTATGCTATATCCTGGTTTAAGTAGATATTTGAATGACTAGAATCCTCTATCCTCACATCATTTTCCAAGTATGAGAATTTATCAGAAAATGAGTACCTCATTAATGGCAAATAGTTAATCACTCTTCTAATTGGTATACTGATCTACACATTCATAGAATATAATGTACACAAAACCTATTCGCTTTATCTTCAGAGCTATTCCTGTTTTAATACTCTAGAAATTTCCAACTCTTTTAGGAAGAAAATCCCTAGAGCACACTGAAAATATGAAACAAAAACCGCTTTTTGACGAAGAGAATGTTTGTCATTGTGAGAGCACACTTCAGGAAACAGCTACACCATCAAATTGGTATTAACTGATCAACACTTAAGTGCACATATAAAAATAACATTTATTGGATGTTGGGCAGGGGAGAGGGAAGAGGGGGAGGAGGGGACCGTCATATGCACAAACAAGGAGCGCGATGCGCACCACCTGGGGGATGGACACGCTTGAAGCTCGGACTCAGGGGGCGGGGAGGAGGGGGACAAGGGCAACTCATGTAACCTAA
This sequence comes from Avahi laniger, assembly GCA_963575035.1. Taxonomy (NCBI): domain Eukaryota; kingdom Metazoa; phylum Chordata; class Mammalia; order Primates; family Indriidae; genus Avahi; species Avahi laniger. The sequence continues at coordinate 10,736 of CAUYSK010033487.1, forward strand.
ACATCTGTACCCCCATAATATGCTGAAATAAAAAAAAAGCAATGGAAAAAGGATAGAGGAAGAACAGCCACTAGTCATAACTGAAATAATAAAAGTGTGTCTTTTTCTGTGGAAGTTATTAATGGAATGTTTTCTGTAAAGCTTTCAAAGAGAGTTAGCACTATTAAATTTATTTTGTCTTTAAAAAAATATTTGGACAACTCCTTCAGTAAATGATGCATAAGAACATAAAAGACAATCCCTGGGTTTAGTTCCAATGTTATCTGTGTTCCAACAGCATTTACTATACGCCCCTATTCTGCGTTGATTTCAATATCATAAGCACTAACATCCCACACTACCAATGTGAAATTTGAAATCCAGTTTCAAATTGACATCTCGCTTGGAAGTTTAAGGCATCTCAAACTAGACATGCTTAAATCAAACTTATGAGTGAGCCTTATCTTAAAAAATATGTCAAAATTTTCCATTCTGCATCTTAGCACAAATTACTTCACCATCCATTCTGTTATGGAAGAAAACAAATATTGGAATTGTCCCCGCTTAGCATATCTCTCTTTGTCACATATATTCAATCTATCATAAAATAATGGCAATTCAATACCTAAACCTTGTGAAAATCCATCTACTTCTCTTTATTTCCACTGGTATAGTCCAAACTTTTATTATTATTATTATTTTTATTTCAGGGTATTATGAGGGTACAAACATTATGGTTACACTTTCTGTCTTTGCCTCACCCAAGCAAGGGTTAGAGACATGCCCTTTATTTTTTAAAAAATTTAACAGAGTTTGAGCAAAGACCAAACTTTTATTATTTTTGACCCTTTAATTAATTAATCTCCCTACATCCCCTAGGATGTGCCTTGCTCAATCTGTTTCAACATACAGTCATGCTGATAGTTTCAAAATATAAATTTCATTATAGCACTACCATGTGTGAGTATATACAATAGTTTCCATTGTTCTTAGGAGAAAGACCAAAATAATCGTCATGGACAAAATGGCCCTGTATAATCTGGTTCCTTTTTGCTCTCAGTAATACCATCTAGTACCATGTTCTCTTTGGTCTAATTTTGATGACTTTCATTCAGTTTCTTGAATATTGTCCCATCATCTAGGCAATAAACATGCTATTTCCTCTCCCTGGAATATCCCTCTCCAACAACACCTTTATTTAATTAATCCATGTTCTTCCTTTAAATCTCAACTCAATAATCACTTATTTTTGAAAGATTTCTTTGGTCCCCATGACTACATTTTTTTCTTACTATTACGTATTTTATGACATTGGCTAACTTTCTGTTTTTCATAAGTTTTTTTCCATATTTACTATGATTGGCTTGTGTATTTATTTGGGTTTCTTTTATTAGTATTGGACTTAATTTCAATTAATTGTAGATTCCTGAAGAGAGGAACCATGACTTATTACTGTATCCCAAAACTTAAGTCAAAGCCTGACAAGGATAGGTACTCAATTAATTGAAAAAATTTGACTAATTAAGTGAATGAATAAGTGACATAATTATTTTCAGGGTTTTAGCCTATTTGAGAGATTCATGTATACATTGCTTCTCCAAATTGCTGTTATTACTCCACAGATCTTGTACTTTTCTGATATCTTTCTATACAGATAATTGAACTATTATAGAATGTATTCAGTCATTAAATACAAAATGTCTGATTTCAAATCAAAAGTTTAGTTTATTATATCTCAAAGAAGAAGAAGTACAGTTAATCAAAGTATGGACCTAAACTATCAGCACAG
>CAUYSK010033488.1:0-10597 GCA_963575035.1 Avahi laniger
TCGCATTGCTTAATATAAAACACAAGCAAAATCCCTGAACAATCAAAAGGCCAGTTAGAAAAACTGCCCAGGCTTTCTGTGCTCATCCCAAAGCACATGCTTTTGTTTGCCATCAAATGAAAAAGCAAATCGACAGAGCACTGATTTTCCAGGTGCTAGCCACCACAAATTATTAGGCCTTGATACTGGTCTTCTTTAAACAAAGATACTTATCATATGCTCACCTTCTTGGGAATCATTTCCTTCCCCTGTATCCCCCAACCCTCAAATCTAGTTTACATGGAGATAGTCTTAGATGATAGCAACTAATTCATATTGGAGAAATTCTTGACAAATCTGTAGGGGTTCAACCCCCAACCCCTTCCAAGGCACACTTAACCAAGTATGATGAAGTTAAGTTTTCATATCTGTCGTGGGCAGAGGATAGCAAAAAAAGTAACACATTCTGTATCCATCTCTTTGGTTACTTATTTTTTTCATGGTGAAAGAACAGTTTATATTTTCTGTAGAGACCCAGCAGGAGAGAACATGGGCGCAGGAAAAGGCAAATGTCTTTGAAACTCAGCTCTCAGGACTTTCAATATTATCTCAGAATTGTGAAAAGATTGAAACTGATCCAAAGCATGGGCAACTTTGTTCTGGCCCGTGCTTTATTTCCTTTCCTGTTTTGCCTCTTGCTGCTGAGATACAAACGAAAGCTTGGATTTTCATGGATAGGGACATGGAGTCAAATTCTGGTTCCACAGCTTACTAGCTCCATGAGCCTAGGAAAGTGACTTAATCTCTCCTTCCTCATCTACAAACTAAATTAGAAATGTACCTATCTCTCCGTGTTGCAGTGAAGTCCGAATAATTTAATATTTGCGAAGCCACTTACAACAGTGTCTAGTATCTAGGAATGATGTTAGCAATTATTTATACTATCCTTGCCCTCAAAGCATTTATAATCCAATTAATAGAATGCATAATAAATCATGTGAAATTGTATGATACATATTGTAAGTGCAGTAGGATTGTGGGAGACAATGAAAACAATATAATCAGCTATCAAAACTGGCATTTGGAAAGTTTTACCAATATCAAATATTTTTGAGATTTTTTGCTTACCTCATGAACTTTTATGGTATTCCCTTTTTCCTCCAATTTGGTACTCACAGTTCCTTCGAAGCTTTGCTGCAAATGGGACTCCATGCTCCATTGTGTGTTAGCAGAGTGTCCCAGCTTGATCGAATGCTGAACAAATTCGGGGACTTATTCTCTGCCTCACTGGGACTCCCATGGAACAGCATGGCTAAATGCTAAATGAAAGTGTGTGCAGACCATGATGCATGAGTGCAGAGGACTCTAGGCGTAATTTTTCTAGTGGATGGTTTTGGTTTATTTAAGACTTTAAACATTTGAGGATGAGAAAATGCCTGGGAATACAATCCAGAGTAAAGAACTGTGGGGATGCCATGAAGAGTTATGCAGATGTTGAAGAAAGATTTTCCTGCATCTAACTTTCATCTAGGACGAGAGTACAACAAGCACAGTGTAACAGGTCCCGTTCCAGTTCACACAGGGGGCCATACACACCTTTGAGCACAAAAGGAAATCATAGGCACATTAGAGAGGCCTTGGGTCAGAGTACGCCAGGATCCTAGAGGACAAAGCCCTGGTCCCAGGTCCAAGTTGCTGAAAGACCCTGAACAATGTAATTATCCTCCTTTAGAATCTCAGTTGTCTAATCTATAAAATGGGCAAAATGATACCTTGTCTGCTATGTGACAGAGTTTGCATGAGGGCCAAAAAAGTAGTGTCTGTGCAAATTCTTTGAAAACTGTAAAATGTAACAGTTGTTTGGTGGTACCATGATGGAGTTTGGAGTCTAAAAGGAAAATAGAACGAAATCAAAAGTAAAGACTAATGGGAATCTAAGAACATCAAGAAAAGAAACAATTCAACTAACTATGCAATATATTTGAGAACAGGTTGATAATTCTGCCAAGTATTTGTCCATGTGGTGGCTAATGTTTGACTCAATGAAGGTCACAGCAGGGAAGAAAAGTTAGCTTCTATTTAAACTAATGATTTAAGAAATAATGTTTAAACTTAATAATTAAAAAATTAAGGATATACTCATTGACTTAAGAAATACTGCATTGATGCACAGGTATTAATGTATAAAGATTTTAGTGGAACGTGATCTATTTTGAATTGTAAAGGGTATTTTGTGTTAGCAAATATGTGAGAATATAAACACATTTTTATTTATTTATGGCCACTAATGACCTTCAACAGGGCAAAATGTTTTACTTCAACCATTTAGGCATGTCAGCATATTATGTTCATGACTTTATTCATTTTTCTGTCTGTGGTGATAATGTGCTCAGTATTATGTTTATAACATATGTTTTGGTCAGAAGAATCTTTATGATAATATTTGAAATAGCACCTGGCCCAAAGCAGGCCCTTAGAAAGCATCAGTAAATATCTGCTGAGACACACGAGGACATCTGGGTACTGCAGGTAGGTAATGCCAGGGATCAGTGCACTCTTCTACCTCAAGGGAGTCGATTGTTTGTGAAAATGTTTACATGTGGGCATTCTAACAGCAGGCCCATAGTCTTCCTTGGATTCTCAAAGGGTTAAGGACCAATTTTCAGAAAAGTGGCATCTGGTTGAGTTAAACTCCAAGGGCTTTCTAACAGGAAATATGTTTCTTGTCCTAGGTGTTGAAGTTTGAGCCTGGCCACTTCAGGAGGAGGGGCAGAGCAAAGACCATGGCTCTCGTTGACATTCAGTTGGATCACCATGAGCGGTGCGATTGTATCTGCAGCTCAAGACCACCTCGATAGAAGAATGTGCACATATTTACATTAAGCTTGAAGAAACCTTTAGTTTAAGGGGGGTGTGGTAAGAGACCCATTTTCTACCAGCAACCGAACTTACTGCTAGCCTGCAATGCAATGAACACAAGTGGTTGCTGAGTTTCAACCTAGCTTTGTTAGTGCCATGGCAAGTAGAAAGGCGTATCATCAACTTCTATATCCAAGAATATAGGATTGCATTTAATAATAGTGTCTGAGGATATATATACACAGCACAGATATGTATATCCATGGCTATGTGTAAATAGATCAAATGGTTTATTCAGTATACATAACCAGGTACACCAGAGCTTACATGTGGTTGAGTTATTTAGACCCTTAAAATCTTTTGACAAAATAAGGGACAATCAAATATATGAAACATGTCTTTAAAATTGTCAGAAGAAGAATGTTTATTTTTAAATTTTGAATCACAGAACAATTTTGGATGTTGCTTTCTTAAAGAAATCATCTTGTACATTAAAAACCAGATGAGCTTTTCTTATGTGTACATCTTAACTGATTATATAAAAGGAAAATATGATTTCTTGGAAAAAGGCAAATACTTAGGCTTCCCACAAGATGCACTATATATTTACCTTTGTAGACAATAATAACCTGTCTCCAAAACCATGCCATAATAACACAGGTGCTTTAGAAATTAAATCATTAAGTCTTCTTTTCATGCATTTTGCCAAGGCATTCTTATCCATTTAACATCCGTCTCAAAAAAAGTACTCAGAATCTTTATTATTATAATCTTACAGGAGACAATTTATAAGTGTAGCAAAATTTTTAATTTTTATTTTGCCAAAACCCCTCCCCAGGAGCAAATCCTTTCAATAATGGCATGGGAATTCTATGCACGCCTTTCAAAATGGTGTTCATTGGAAGATTTGGGTAGTTGAGAGTTTAAAAAGTGAGTATTGATACATCGACATAACTGGAAACCAGGTAGAATATTTGATAGACTCCATATTTAATAATGGATTCAAACTCTCTAAACTATGCCAATTAATTTTTATGTGTCTTGCATTTGTGTTCCTGTCTCTTCAGTATAGAAACTTGGATTTAAAGTGGCATTCTATTTTTGACAAGCCATCATGGATTATTTTTAACCTAAAAGCTTTTGTGTATCAATAAAACAACCATATTTTATTGATGCAAATTCCTAATCCTCTACATAATCACCATGCTGAATATGTTTCTGAACCAAGTGAAGTCAGATCTGGGGTCTCTGGTTCTTTCTAAATCTGTGTATCTTGTTCCAAGAAGCCGACTGTGAGTTGTGAGAGCACAAGTTCGGCCCTGCTCTCCCCGTAGAAAACTGTGTTGTGTTGGTTATTGGTATTTAGAGTAATTTTTCCTCCCTGGCTCCTTCATGTCTGTTTTAAAGGAGACTGACTCCAAGAGTAGGAAGTGATTCATCATTCTCCAAAGCAAGACGCTTAAGAGAGCAACTCTGAAACCAAGGTAGCTCAAGGGCTGCTCACAGAGAACTGCATTTTTCTTCCTGCCTTGAAAGGAAAAAGGAGAGCCGATTTCTTCAGTGAGTCTAGGGCCCTACTGCCTACAGCCAGCTTGGGCGAGAGGTATGTGACAGGGCTAGTGAAGTCCCAGTGTCAGATGGGTGGCCTAAATATACTTACATTTCTAAGCACGGTGCTCTCAGGTCCAAGCTCTCAACGAAGGTAGCTCAGTTCTTCCCAGCTCTTTCAGATGAAAGACCTGTGCTTATTGAAGATGTACCTTCTAAAACTTCTCTAGAAGTGCCTGATGTTTTCACTGAGGCAGTGAGTGGTAAAATTACTCTATTGTTCAAGTCTCCGAAATCCCAGAAACAACCCAGGCAGACACTAACAGTCAGGAACCACTCTTCCCCTTCATGGCTACTTGCAGGTCTCCTGTGAAAACATCGGCTTCCTGCACCCAAATCGAAATGTGTGTGGTTACATCACTCTAGCTTGTACAGCTCACGTCGTAGCTGTAAATATGAAAAATTAGAGTGTTCTACCCGACTTTCAATAAACCTTCCAGGCTGCAATAACCAGGATGGTTTTCAGTTAAAGCCCTATCTGTACTTTTTATTTATTAGCTGAAATGTAAGCAGGCATATTCGCTCCCTTTTCTTTGTCTTTCCTGAGAGTTTTTTATTAAAACTTCTCCCTTGGTTATCTGTTATCTATTGCACTTCCAACATGTAGCCAATAAATCTGGTTCATTGCCATCGAAGGAATACAAAGCTCACTGTACAAATTACATTTCAAAACAAACCCTAATAAATCCACATTTTTGCATGGCTCACTCAACTGAAGTAATGCCTTTCATTCAATATGTTCTTATAGGGCAGAACACTTACATAAGTAGAGTTTTTTATGGTTTTTTTTTGTCATGTTGATAACACGCAGCTTTTTCCGCTCATAGAATTTTCTATGGCAAATGTAATATGCCTCTTATCTTCATGAAAAATAAATATTGCTTTGGAACAAAACTACTCCATTATTTAGTACTCAATTGCAGTTTTAAAAGGTGTACAAACAGATGTCCAAATGCATCAAATTGTTTGCAATGACAGGATTGGGTGGTTTCTGAAGGCTTCATTTTATGGTAATGCTGAAAGATTAAGCACCCCGTTCCCCAACTACAGGTTTCTACTCTGTCCCTGATCTGCAGCCTCACAGTGAGGCAGGACTTGGGTTTTGTTTTGTGGCTGTTGTTGTTGCTTCTACGTTTGACTGTTTCCCCACAGGTCTTTTAATGAATTATATTCTCCTCTGACATTCCTCTCCTAAGAGTCCACATCCTCTCTCTTCCTTGAGGCCTGAAATCAACAACATCACAACTTCATTTCCCTTCCGGCCGCTCTCAGCCCTTTTCCCATCCGGATGGACACCCCAGCTAGTGGTTCAGTGCTGTCAGCTCGGGGAGACTAGTTTAGGAGCCACACTCTTGTAGTATTTAGTTTATAATTTGTCAAGGGCCACAGAGCATAAAGAGAGCCCTTCTAGCTGCAAGAATTTTTGCTTTTGCTTGTGGCTTAGTCTTTATTATCATCCTACTAGAGACAAGATAGCAGCTGCAGTGTTGGGTAAAACTCTGCCACTTAAGTTTCATGGTTTTAGGTTGTTTGGGGGATGGGAGCAGAGACATATGTATTCCATGACAAGAATCAATTTTACAATCAAAAATACCAGCTAATGTGTGAGTATGAGGGAGGGATGGGGAAAGGGTCAAATATTTCTGTGCATAAAAGCTCATTCAGATAATTTGGGTGTTTATGTAAAAAGTCATAATAGTCGTATATGTAAATAGCATTTTAACGCAAATACATTAAGGATTTTATTTCATTTCCTGAAATGTTCATGTGTCCAGTTTTATTCTAAGACTAACTCAACAGATGTCCAAACTGTTCATATTCTCCTAGGGTCCTCTAGTGGAACATTAAATTAAAATCCATAGCTTAGTATTCACACCTGAAATCCTAGGAAATACAATTTTGTTTATGGACAGCCCTGATCAAATATGCCAGAAGATAGAATATTTATAGTTCTCTGGTTTTATTGACATTTACTCAGATCTTGTTGTTTTTAAAGATCAATTAAAGACTACACAGGCCTTCGAAACTTAACATAGTGCACTGGGATATCTCGCAAACAAAACAATTAGACATCAACAATAGATAAGCAACTAACTGCTTAATTTAAGACTTTCTGCATGCTGTTCAAGTTGTATTTCTGAGTTTTGCAAACCAATTTGCATCATTTTTGAATAAATTTCATTTCTATAGAGATGTCTAAAAATTCTCAAGCAGATCACATTAGAAGAGAGTGGAGCTCAGTCCATAATAAAGGTTAGTGGACTCAGTGCAGCAAGTTATAGGCTAAGAAATCTTCATTTTCTAACAAAATCATTTGACTTTCTAATTATTTTAAAACTGTTGAATACTGATTGCCAGGGTTAGTGGCCAGAAACCAAATGTTAAAAACATTCTTAGATTCAATTTGCATTTTAAATAATACCTGCAATACAAATTGTCTTTTAAGAACCAAAGCCTCTGGCTGTATTCTCTCGCCTGTCTCTGGTTGAGGCCCTATTATAAATTCTTTCTCTTTAGTCCTTCTAGTCTTTCCTAGACTTTCCTTTTCTCCCTGTGACTCCCAAATTCCTTTCCCTTCTCACCGTCCTCTACCCACCAATCTTCAAGTCAGAGAAAATCAGAATTGATATCTGCTTTGGGAGGGCAGAGGAGGCAGATCATTTGAAAAGATAATATGCACAGTTTCCCAAGTGGGCAATTAATAGGGTATCATTGCCAACTGTTAAGAAATCACTGCTTCTTGAGAGCCAAACACATCAAGTGAGTATTTTCCAATATCGTCCATTTTGGTGTAAACTTCAGAATATGGTGGTGGATATTTATTGACTTCTGTCAAAGGAAATTTAGCCACAGTCAATAATGGGGAAAACACACTAAATTAAATGTTTCATTCATTCATTCAGCAACATATGCATTAAAGCCCACTATGCATCAGGCATGCTTTGGGACCTAAAACACAAGTAAGATCCACATGAGAGGATAATACTGGAGAAAGATATTTTAGGTGGGATAAATGGCAAGAACAAAGATGTTCCAGCCAAAATGCAAAAGGTAGGCATGGGCAGTTCATACAATGCAGAGTAAAGTGGCAGAAAGGAAAGGAATCTGTAGCCGAACAGTTAAGTTTGAAAAAGTAAATGAGCACCTTATTACACATCCCTGGATGGCCAGCAAAGAAGTCTCATGCTTTACATTTAGGAGAGGAGGCCATGGAGACTCCTGAGACAGTGCAGACTGTAAATGCCATAGAGCGCCAGACAGAACGTTAGAGGCCTTAGGTGTAGTGACTGCCTGCCACTTTCAGGACCTGAGTTTCCTCATTTACAAAATCGGACGTGTGTGATGTTCTATAGGACCCAGCCAGCAGAACAGTTCTGTAGTTCTGCATTTTGGACAATGATGGTCTCCAGGAAGAATGGGGATAGGCTGGGAGTTATGTGGCTCCTTGTTTTAGGAGTGAGGCTATCAATGGAAAAGAACCCAAACTCTCTAAAATAATTTAAAGATGTCTATTCTGAGCCAAGTATGAGTGACCATGGCCTGTAGTCACACCCAAGAAGCCTTGAGCAAGTGATCTTGCCATGGTTGGGTTACAGTTTGGTCTTATATGTTTCAGGGAGACAGGAATTATAAGTAAAGTCATAAATCAGTACGTGAAAGGTGTACATTGATTTGGCCTGAACAGATGAGACATCTGCAAGCTGGGGATTACAGGGTATAAGTGGGTTTAAAGATTCTTTGATTTGTAATTGGTTAAAGACATGAAGCTTTGTCTAAAGGCTTGGAATGTCTTAAGATAAGGAAGTCTGTTAATCAGAGGCAAGTCGCAGGACATAGACTCACAAGATCTGTTGAGTAAATTGAAGACCTACAGGTGTGGTTTAAGCTTTGTCTTACATAGCCTTAAGCCTGTTAACGAGTTACAAAGAATATCCGCAAGAAGGGAAAGGGACATGAGGAAGCATGTCTGACCTCCCTTCTCGTGGCCAGCAACTCAGCTTTAGGGTATTTCTGGGGTCCCCTTGGCCAAGAAGGGGTCTATTCCATTGGTTGGGGGTGCTTAAGATGTTATTTTAGTTCACAAGATAATAAGGAAGAAGTGAGATTTCAGAAACAGGAAGGGATGTGGTTGTGTAGGCTATGCATTGCAAATCTCTGGGGGTCTGCTATTTGTATGAACTGTGACTACAAGAAAGGTGAACAAGAGAATTCAGAGGTCTTAGTGATTGAATGAGGAGGAGAGTTCAGGCTTGGAGGTATCCTGGAGGAAAGGAATTTCAAGAGTATTCTCTGGGAGAAAAGTAGGGAGGCAAGAAGGGGAGGCCAATTTCGAGAGCACATCTCTCAGAAGAGGAGCCAAGGCTTATAGTTAATGTTGGCTGAGAGTTATCCTTATAAGTGGCAAAGGTGAAATCATGAGAAGATAAAGGACTTCCATAACTATAGAGAAGAGGAAAGAAGACTAAGTCACAAAGCTCACAAAATGTGTTCCAAAAATTTGGTAAATACTTACTGAGGGCCAGTTAAGGGCCCAATCCTGTGATAGACACAATGGATTTACAAAACAATAAAACAAACATGTTTTCTGCCCTTAGCAAACTAGATAGAGAAGGGAGGGTAGCTATTTAACAAATAATTACATAAGTAACCCACGATATTTGTGAACAGCAGAAGCGTAATGAGGGAAGACAGTGAAAGGTAGAATTCCAGATCGGGGGATCAGGAGACCTTCTCTGAGGAGGTGGCATTGCAGCCCGAACAGAAAGTTGAATAAATGTCAGATAGAAGAAAAGTGAAAGGAGAGTGTGGTGTAAGAAATGAAAATAAAAATGATGGCATAAAAGATGAAAACAAAAATTTTAGCTAGATTAAAAAATATTTTGAAATGTTTGATTGACTAGAGTTGGTGATGGATTAGACTGAGGCAAAGGAAGAAAGATGTCAAGGGTTTTTTCAGCACTTCCAGCATAACAAACTGGGCAGATAGAGGTGCCATTTACTGAGATGGGGGACAAGGGAAGAAGAGATCTGGGGTAGATTAAGAATTCAATGTGAGATATTAATGCCAAATTACCTTTGACATATCCAGTTGGAGATATTGATTAGGCAATTAGGTCTGCAGATCTATAGCTCAGAAGAGGGTTCTGAGAATGAGATGTAAATTTAAGAGTTATCAACATATAGCTATTAAAGGCCACAGGAGTGGTCTAGATCCTTAGGAGAGGGTGAAGATTGACAGGAGAAAGGATCACGGGGCAATTGCAAGACTATCGAAATATCCCGAGTACCAGAGAAAGAAATTATTTCAAGGTTCTGGGTCACTTTTATCAGTTATTGCAGAGAAGATGTAGGAAACACCTACTGATTTGTCTGCCCAGAAACACTGCTCCCTGCCCCCACCTCCACTCCTTTTCTGAGACACACCTCTTCATCTGTAGTGGTATTGACCAATAAAACTCTTTGCGATCATGATGGGAAATGTTTTATATCTGTGCTGTCCAAGACCATAGCCACTGGCCACATGTGGCTACTGGGCAATGGAAATGTGACTAGTCTAGCTGAAGAATTTTTTATTCATTTTTATTTAATTTACATTTAAATGTAAACAGCCACATGTGACTCATGGCTACATGAGTATGTAGCCATATCCCTGTCTTTGGTTCTCTGAGAATGTCAAATGGTGGAAGTGTGAATCAGATCGTAAGATATCCGGAGAGAAGAACTATGAGGGAATGGAGGTATTGAGTGGAAGACACTTTCTGGAGAAGTTGATTAGTGAGTGGAAGGAAAGAAATATAGTCAGCCCTCCATACCCACAGGTTCCACATCTGTGGATTCAAACAACAGCAGATCAAAGGTATTTGTTAGAAAAAATAAAAAACAGTTCAACCTCTGTGGAAAGCAATACGGAGATACCTTAAAGAGATACAAGTAGAATTACCATTTGATCCCGCAATCCCATTACTGGGCATCTATCCAAAAGAACAAAAGACACTCTATAAAAAAGATACCTGCACCCGAATGTTTATAGCAGCACAATTCACAATTGCAAAGATGTGGAAACAACCCAAGTGTCCATCAATACATGAGTGGATTAATAAAATGTGGTATATGTATACCATGGAGTACTATTCAGCTTTAAGAAACAATG
>CAUYSK010033491.1:0-28534 GCA_963575035.1 Avahi laniger
AAGACACCTGCACTCGAATGTTCATAGCAGCACAATTCACAATTGCAAAGATGTGGAAACAATCCAAGTGTCCATCAATACATGAGTGGATTAATAAACTGTGGTATATGTATACCATGGAGTACTATTCAGCTTTAAGAAACAATGGTGACATAGCACCTCTTATCTACTCCTGGCAAGGGCTGGAACACATTCTACTAAGCGAGGTATCCCAAGAATGGAAAGACAAGCACCACATGTACTCACCATCAAATTGGTATTAACTGATCAACCCATAAGTGCACATATAAGAATAACATCTATTGGATGTTGGGCATGGGGGTGGGGGGATGAGGGAGGAGGAATGGGGGAGGAGGGATGGGTATATACATACACAAAGAGTGCAACGCGCAGCATCCGAAGAATGGACATATCTGAAACTCGGACTTGGGGCGGGGGCAAGGGCAACATATGTAACCTAAACATCTGTATCCCCATAATATTCTGAAATAAAAAAAAAGAAGAAGAAGACAAAAGATAAAAAGTATTTGTGAGGGTGTGAAAAAAAGGGAACACTTATATACTGTTGGTAGGCATTTAAGTTAATACAACCATGTATTATGGAGGTTTCTTAAAACAAACTAAAAATAGAAATATCATATACTCCAGCAGTCCCACTATGGGATAAATACACAAAGAAAATAGAATTGTTATGCTAAAAATAAAAAAAAAAGACTGGATACTGAAAAATGATTTTCCTCAGAAAAAAAATTAATGGTAAAGATATTTTCATGGTCCATAGATACAGTAGTTATTGACAATTTTCATTCCTTAATAAATTCAATCGACACATCTATGAGTTAAGATACATTGCAAGGTTGTAGAGTACAATAGCATGAATCAGAAAAGAATGTATCAGACCTGTATGGAACCCAAAAATCTAGTCCAGTAGTGTTAAAATGTTCTCAGGGACTCCTGAAGGAGGTAGAGGCAGAATTCAAGGGCAATAACCTAGACCCTTCACCCCTGATTTAACCAGAACAGTTATGATTTTACCTATGTTAAGTAAGAAGCTTCTTCATTACGGCTCATTTGAATGAATTGTTCCACAGTTGAAACAACTTGAAAATTTCTTTTCTGGCCCACCTCGCTCATTTTTCAGTTAAAGAATATGGGTCAAGCTGAGGGAAGACACTTACTCAAGCCAGCACAGCTATTTAGGGCCCAGTTGGATTTTAAAAAAAGAAATCCTCCACCATGTCTTCTTCTGCACCTAAAGCTCTCATTACTATAGTTATCACACAATTAAAGGATATGAATAAATTGTAATCTTATTATATATTGCAAATATAATTTCTGTAGTGCATTACAGTTTTAAGCATTGTTTTTTTATGTTTGTGTGTGTGTATTATTTGTCCCTTATAGTTTTTCTATGAGTTGAGTGGTACTAATAACATCCTTATTTACAGATAAATATTTTGAGGCTCAGCAAATAAGTGGTTAACTTAGGGACAGAACTCAGTTCTCTTAATTCTTAGTCCAGTACACTTTCTCCTATCCCCAATGGTATCCCTTAATGTCTCCCTTCCTAGATTAGGGATAAGCATCAGGGCTATTTACTAGCAAAACTATGTTGTGCAATATTCTTTCTAAAATTGCATTCATTTCCATTTGCTGTTACTTATGAAGAACAAGGTTACTCATGACTTTTCTACAAATTCCAGAACTTGGTAGTATTATTTAGTGAACTAACTTGCAAGTATCATTCTTACTTGTTTGAAGAGATTGGGAAAACAAGAGTTTCAAACACCAGCAAACATCAAAGACCTATTATTGATTATAAAAGTGAAAAACACACTTTGGATATTCTTTCTCACAAGCTTAAAAAAAGAATTTTAGTGAAATATTTCAAGTTATTTTTTCATAACATCCATAATAAACTCAGGTTCATTTTATGAATCATATGTTCTACCAAAAGTGGCACTGCTACTCACCTTCACTATTGAGGGAACTCATGAAGAATGAAGAAATATGATAGCTTCCTTTTCTTTAAATGTTAATATGCCTCATATATGCCTCTTCAATTGAAAGTGGTAATAATTGAATTTTTAAAGCTATTACAGACCTTTAAGAGTACTGGCAGTTCCCTTAATGAAAATACCTTTTTTAGATTTATTTTTAAACTGCTATTTTTCACTCAACACATATATGCATGTGTACACACATACTTCATTAAGCCTTGTATACCATTCTAACCCGCCAGGTGATTTGTGGATAGTCTTTAATTTTGCTTTCCATTTACTGTGATGGAAAATAAAACCTGCAATATGTGCATAAGAAATTTGTAAACTGTAATTCTCTATGTAATGGCAGTGAATCGTTATTATTACATTTTAATAGCACCAGCTGCTACAGGATAGTGTGGGAAATAATCAGTCACACTTTTTCACTTTAAATATTCATCCATCACACCATTTCCTCATGTCTGTACTGTTGAATATCTCATTTTATGTCTTGATTATCAATTTATACTATTTTTACTGTTATAGAATTCATTAATTTTCTACTGAAACTTCATCATTTTGTAGTTAATCTCATATTAAAGTTTACTTAAATCAAAACTAAGGTTTCTTCCCTAATTTCTTATTGTATTCTCTCAATTTTCTCTTAAGTTGCTTAAATTCTATAACAGAACGAGATCTTGAAGGGCATTTGATAGAACTTCTTTTGCTTGATGGGAGGAAGTGACTTACCTAAGACAACACAGTAACAAAATTCACTTTAGACCCTTGATTCCCAACTAAGCCCTCTTTTATAACACCAAGCACGAATAACCTAAAAGTGATAGATTCCCAGGGGAACACTTACACAAATGAAAACAGGTAAAAAGTGTGTGCCTCCTTGATCTCTCTGGCTTATTTTCTGAGGGTATAGACACCTATAAGAGAAAGTGAGTTTTCCTATTAGTGCCAGACAACACCACACCATTATGATTGTACAAAATATAGTGGCTATAACATATCCCATTATATCAACAGATTTTGTATAATAAGAAATGCAAACTCATGACTCTTCTCCTCTCCTGTTCAATTATGAATGCACTAAAATAGCAATACCAATATTATGGAGATTCCTCCAAGGGCTACTTCATCTATTATTTTTATCACATATATAGGATTGAAGTAGTTCCAAATACATATTCTAAAATAGAATTACAAAAAGTGAACTTGGGCCAACAATTTCACATGAAAACCTATTGAAATTATAAAACAAAGCATTCATGAAAACTGCAAGTTCATTTTCATTCATTATCCTTCAAAAGACAAAGTATACTTAATGATTTTATTTTGCACAAAATATCACCACAAGGCATGCAGAGAACGTTCTTAATGAATTTGGTTTATTACCTTTTTTTGAGGAAATTATGAAGAGTGGTCAGTGGAAAGTCACTTTTCCCCTCCCCTTGAACAGAGGCCCCATTTCTTCTTCTTTTACACTTGGTAATAAAATGTGACTGTGCATTTTTCTAAATATCATAAGAGGGAGAGGGAATCTGAACTATCATTGTCAATCTTATTCGGAATCTTTAGCATTCTCACTGGAAGCCTCTCAAAAACGTGAAGGGGAACACCTTGCAGTGTTAGTCTAGACAACCTAAAATTACACATTTCTAACAAGTGTTCAGGTGATGCTGATGGTCCATGGACCATATATTACATAGCAAAAATCTACAGAGGAATATTTTACCAAGGTCATATATCCAGTAAGAAGAAAAGCAGTGAAAAGTAGAATGGCCAAATCTTCTCAAAACCTTCTAACTAAGATGTCTCAGTACTCTCTTCCAAACTGTTTCTCTCATAAGAATTCAATGTCATTGTATATGTGGAATAGAGACTGATGCACTATGTAGTGCCTACATGAAATGAAATAAGTTGAAATTCACTTGCCTAGTATATAATGTCACATTATGTTAAATGTGATGTATGAAGCTAAATACAGAGCCGTAATCCTGGTTCTTTATTGTTGAAACCTATTTCGGAGTGTATGGGTTTGTACAAACAAAAGTCATGAATAAAACCGTAGTAGTCAAAAAACACCAAATTTATATGATATTCGTTTGTGTCTATGTGGACAGACAGTAACTCATTTGCAATATAATAAGCAGTTATCCAGTCACATACCATTACTCCTTCCTAATACAAAGAGTTTGGCATCAGAAAGCATCCTGCATTAGAGAATTTAATAAAAGACATGCGAGTTCATAAAGCCACGTTGTTATAATTACAACTACAATAACCTCAATAGGAGAGTCTAGTGAGAGTAAGACAATGCTATTTCTTCAAGCTTCAGTTTTAATAGAAAATAAAGCCAGAAAATAACAAGAGATAATTGAAACACATATAACTGACAATTTATCTTGCACCCAGAATATATAAAGAACTTCTGAAAATTAATAATAAAAAGACAACCCAATAGAAAAATGGACAAGAGTCTTAAGAAGGCTCATTACAAAAGAGGATATCCAAATGATCAAAAACATTGAAAGGCACTGAACCTCATTAACAATCAGGTGAATACAAATTAAAATCAAAATTAAATATTACTGCCAACCCATCAAAAAGGCTAAAATTTTTAAAACCTGATAATGACAAGTGCTGTCAAGTGTGTGAATCAAAGAAAAGTTTCATAAAGCTCTAGTGGGAATGTTAATTGTTACAACCACATTAGAAATCAGGCATTATCCACTAAACTAAAAATAGTACCCAGAAATTCCACTTCCAAGTATATTCCCAACAAAAACTGCACAAATGTTTCCGCCAAGACATGTTCAAGAATTTTCATAGCAACGTTGTTCACAATATTCCCAAACCCGAAACAAATCATGTTCATCAGCACTGCAACGGATATCTATATTTTGATGTAGTCACATAATGAAATACTATACAACAATGAAAATTAATGAACTACTGCTTCATACAACAATATGGAAGAGTCTACAAAACGTAGTATTAAGTGAAAGGAAGTCAGGATAAAATATTAACTGTTCAATTCCATTTATATAAAGTTCAAAGGTAGGAAACACTAGAAAGGAAATACTTATTTTGGGAAACGAGACAGGATAGATTTGTCATAATCAGGAAGGGGAACAAGGGGCTCCTGAGGTGCTACCAATAGTCTATATCTTCACCTGAGCATGCTTACATATGCATATTCATGCTCTGATAATTCATGGAGATGTGCAATTATGATTAGTACAGTTTTCTGTTTGTAATTTATATTTCAACAAACACTAAAACAAAAAAAAATCAGTCAGCAAATATTCATTGAGCACTTTCTGTGTGCCAGGGATTGGAGAGAAAATAGAAGTTGTTCCTGGCTTTATGGACTTTAAAGTGTAGAGGGGAAAACATGCCTGAAATAAGTGGACAACTAAATAAATGCACAGTTACAAACCAATGAAGTGTTATGAAAGATAAACACAGGGTACAATGAGAAAAATGGGAATAAAGTGCTGTTGAAATATCACAAACAAAGCAGTGATTGAGCTAGAAGTAAACAGTATGTTGGAAGTTAATTTATGAAGACCTGTTATATACCAGATACTCAGAAATCAGATCTCCTATAATGGATGATACGATGAGAAGGCTGTAACACATATACGGTAGCCCCTTCTTATTACAACTAGGCAAGGTTTCTCAAACTACTGTCCCTACCTACACTCCTCCAACTTTAATGGACACATGAATCACCTTAGGATCTTCTCAAAATACAGTTTCTGATACTGTAGATATGGGGTATTACCTGAGGTTCTGTGTTTCTAACAAGCACATTGTGATGACCATAGTGCTGGTCTGCAGATCACACTTTCAAAAAGAAGGGTCAACATGGAACCAAGCCAACTGATCAATTTAGCCAAACAACTACTCATTTCAATGGTAAACACCAAAAGCCCTAAAAAATCACATTCCTGAATTGATTGCTTATTGGAAGTTAAAATTGAGTAGCAAATTCAGTTTTAACTTTGAAATCCTTGATGTTTATTTATGCTTATTTGTTCACTTATTTAATGTCTGCCTTATTAAAAAAATATTTGAGGCAAATTCCAATCAGTTAAACTGACATAATAGAACTGAGTAGACATCATATAAACATTTAAATTGTTTTTTAAAAAATGTACTATTTTGCCAAATGGCTGCATATTGAATTTTACAAATATCCTTTTTTCTCTGTTTTTATTGAGATTTAATTGATATATAATGAATTGCATGTATGCAAGGTGTAAAATTTAATGAGATTTGACATATGTATATATTCTGTGAAACCATCACTATGATCAGGCTAATGAACTTAATCATCACCCCCAAAAGTCTCCTCATGCCCTTTTTTAATCCCTTTCTCCCACCCCTCCCTACTCCTGTCCCCAGTCCCCAAGCAACCACTTATCTGTCTTCAGTAATTGCAGATTGTGTTTTTAAAAGTTTTATATAAATGAAATCATACAGTAAACACTCTTTATGTCTGGCTTCTTTCATTCAACATAATTACATTGTGATTCTTCCATGTTGCAGCTATCAACAGTTCATTTCTTTTTATTGATGAATAATATTCTATTGTATATAGATGTAACAAAATATGTTTATTTGTTCATTTCTATCTTAGTTCTGGCTCCTATAACAGAATACTATAGGCTAGATAACTTATAAAAAACAGAAATTTATTTTTCATAGTTCTGGAAGCTAAAAGTCCCAGATCAGGGTGCTACTATGATTGGATTATGATGAGGGCTCACTTGCAGGTTGCAGACTACCAAATTCTCCTTGTATTCTCACACGGCAGAAAAGAGATCAAGAGAAGCTTTCTCTCTGGCCAGGCGCAGTGGCTCACGCCTGTAATGCTAGCACTCTGAGAGGATTACTCTAGCTCAGGAGTTTGAGAACAGCCTGAGCAAGAGAGTGGGACCCCGTTTCCATTAAAAATAGAAAAAATTAGCCGGGCATGGTGGCAATGCCTGTAGTCCCAGCTACTCAGGAGTATGAGGCAGGAGGATCACTTGAGCCCAGGAGTTTGAGGTTGCTGTGAGCTAGATTGAAGCCACGGCACTCTAGCCCGGGCAATAGAGCAAGACTTTGTCTAGGAAAAAAAAAAAAAGAAGAGAGAAGCTCCTCTCTGGGGTCACTTTCATAAAGGCGGGAATCACATTCATGAGGATTTCACCCTTATGGCCTAATTACTTCCCAAGGCCCCCACCTGCTAATAACATCACATTGGGCGTTAGGATTCCAACATATGAATTTTCGGGGAACACAAACATTTAGTCCATAATCTCTTAATAGACATTTGTGCTGGTTCTAATTTGGGACTACTATAAATGAAGCTCCCATGAACATTTATATAAAGGACATATGCTTTTTATCTTTATCTTGGCTAAATGCCTAGCAGAGAAATGGCTAGGTCACATTGTAAATTTATGTTTAAATTTTTAAGAGACAGCAAAACTGTTTTCAAATGGGTGTACCATTTTACATTCCCACTAACAGTTGATGTGTTTTAGTTTTTCCACGTCATATCCAATACTTAATATGGGCAGTCATTTTAACTTTAGACATTTTAGTAGGTATGTAGTACTATAAAATTATGGCTTTAATTTGCATTTCCCTAATGACTAATAGTGTTGAACATTTTTACATGCCATTATTTCTTTATTCATATATCTTCTCTGGTGAAGTGCCTGTTAACATATTTAGCTCATGTTTTTTTATTTCAGCATATTATGGGAGTATAGATGTTTAGGTTATGTATGTTGCCCTTGCCCCCCTCCCCCCCTAAGTCTGAGTTTCAAATATGTCCATCTTTCAGGTGGTGTGCATCGCACTCTTTGTGTATGCATATACTTGCCCCCTCCTCCCTCCTCCCCCCTCCCCCCTGCCTGACATCCAATAGATGTTATTCTTATATGTGCACTTATGTGTTGATCAGTTAATACCAATTTGATGGTGAATACATGGGGTGCTTGTCTTTCCATTCTTGAGATACTTCACTTAGTAGAATGCGTTCCAGCTCTATCCAGGAGAATACAAGAGGTGCTATATCACCATTGTTTCTTAAAGCTGAATAGTACTCTATTGTATAGATATATCACATTTTATGAATCCACTCATGTACTGATGGACACTTGGGTTGTTTCCACATCTTTTGCAATTGTGAATTGTGTTGCTATTTAGCTCATTTTTAAAAAATTGGTTAGTTTGGCTTTTATTATTAAGTTATAAAAATTATTTACATATTCTAGATAGAACCCTTTATTAGATGTATCCTATGTAACTATTTTCTCCCACTCTGTGGCCTGTATTTTAACTTTCTTACGGCATCTTTGGAAGATTAGAAATTTTTAATATTGATGAAGTCCAATTGATCAATTTTTAATTTTATGTATTATTGCTTTTGTGTTGTACCTAAGAAAACATTGTCTAACTCCAGGTCATAAAGATTTTGGGCTATGTAATTTTCAAGAAGTTTTAGAATTTTAAATTTTATAACTAGGTGTTTCTTCAATTTTGAGTTTATTTTTATATATAGTAAAAGGCATGGATCAAATTTCAATTACTTTTTGCATATTGAGGTTCAAATGTTGTTCCAGAACCATTTCTTTAAAACACTGTACTCAATCCACTTGATTATCTTTTCACCTTTGTCAAAATCAAAATACCTTATATGTGTGGGTCTATCTGAAAACTCTTTTGTGTTCCATTGATCTATCTTTATGCCAATACTAATACACTGACTTGATTATGATATCTCTTTAATAAGCCTTGAAATAAGGTATTGTTATTTCTCCAACTTTGGCCTTCAATTTTGATTTGGATTACATTGAATCTATAGATTAATTTTGGAAGTATTGACTTCTCAACAATATTAGATCTCTGATTCACACACACACAAAAGATGCATCTCTCCCTTTATTTAGGTCTTCTTTAATTTTTCTGGGTACTTTATTTTAGACTACAATGGGAAGGTCTCACATATGTTTTGTCAAATTTACCCAAAATTATTTCATATTTTGGTGCTAATATAAACATTGTTTTCAATTTCAATTTATAATTGTTCATTGCTAATAAGAGAAATGTAATTGAATTTTGTATATTAATCTCATAGCATGTAATTTTGATAAATTCACATACTAGCTCTAAAAGTGTATTTGCATTTTCTACAGAGATGGTGATGTCATTTGTGAATAAAGATAGTTTTATTTCTTCTTTTACAATCTGAATGTCTTTTTATTCTTGCTTTATTGCACTGGCTAGATCCTTCAGTATAATATTGAATAAAAAGCAGTGAAAGCTGACATCCTTGCCTTGTTCATGACCGTAGAATGAAAGCATTCAGCCTTTCACCATTAAGTATGATATTAGCTTTAGGTTTTTCATAGATGCCATTCATCAGATTAAAGAAGTTTCCTTCTATTCCTAGTTTCTTGAGAGTTTTTATCTAGAAATGGATGTTGAGTTTTTCAAATGCCTTTTCTGTGTATATTGAGATGATTGTATGGTTCTTTTTTTGTTTGTTTTCAATAGAATGAATTATATTAATTTTTTCTGTTACATTGATTGACTTTTGAATGCTGAATCAACTTTGAATTTATAATACAAATCATACTTTGTCATGATGTATTATCCTTCTTATATATTGTTGGATCTGACTTGTCAAAACCTTGTTTACAATTTTTGCATTTATGTTTAGGAGTTTCATTTTCTTATAACTTAATTCTATGGTTTTGGTATCAGGGTAATGCTGGCTTCATTAATGAATTGGAAACTATTCTCTTCTTTGATTTTTTTTGATGTATATGGAAGAATTGATGTTAATTCTTCTTTAAATGTTTGTCAGATATAGTTGGCAGATTAATGGCCCTCTAAATGATGCCTACTTTCTAATCTCCAGAACTCTGAAAATGTTATGTTACATGGTAAAGAGAAATTAATGTTGCAGATGGAATTGAAGTTGCTATATCACTGACCTTAATATAGGGAAATTTATTCTACATTATTCAGGTGAGTCTAACGTAATCAACAGGGTCCTTAAAAGTAGAAGGGCAAACAAAAGAAAAGTCAGTGTGAGACTTATGTGATATGTGAAAGACTCAAATGACGATTGCTAGCTTTGAAGACAGAAAGGGTCATGAGCCAAGGAATGTAGGCAGCTTCTAGAAGCTGGACAAGATAAGAAAACAGATTCTCTAGAATCTCCAGAAAGAAATCCAGCCCTGCCAACACCTTGATTTTAGCCCATGTCAGACTTCTGGCCTACTGAATGGTAAAATAGTAAGTGTGTATTGTTTAAGCCACTAAGTTTGTGATAATTTGTTATAGCAGCAATAGAAAACTAATACAGCAGAATTAACTGGAAAATCCATATTAGCCTGTAGCTTTCATTGCAGGAAGCATCTAAATTTTAAATTGAATTGCTTTAATATATATAGGACTATTCTACTTACCTATAATTTCTTCTGTAAACTTTGGCAGTGTATGCCTTTCAAGGACTTTGTCTATTTCATCTAAGTTAAGTTTATTGGCATGAAATTGTTCTTAATATGCCCTTATTATCCTTTTAATTTACATTGAATTTGTAGTGATTCACCACAATCATTCCTGATATTAGTAATTTTTATCTTCTCTCTTCCTTTCCTGATTATTCTGGTTGTATATTTATCAACTTTAGAGATGTTATCAAAGAACAAGTTTTTAATTTCTTTTATTTTCTCTACTGTTTTCTCTATCCTATTTCACTGACTTCTGATGATTTTTTCAAATTGAGAGATAATTCCAATACCATAAAATGTGCCCTTTTAAAGACAATTAAATGGTCTTTAGTCTATTCATAAGGTTGTGCAAGCATCACCACTGTCTCATTCCAGAACATTTTTATTTACCCCAGAAAAACACTCTGAATCCATTAATAGTCACTCTCCACCTACCCTCTCCAAGTTTCTGGTAAACATTACCAACTTTGCAGTTGTAGTTTTGCCTATTCTAGACATTTTATATAAATGGAATTATACGATATATGGCCGTTTCTGTAAAAGTCCATCCATGTTGCAGCATGCAATGAGCACTTCATTCTTTTTTTTATGGCTTAATGTTTCATATTGTGGATATTCCATAATTTGTTCATCCATTAATAGTTGATGAACATTTGGGTTGTTTCCATATTTTTGTTATTATGAATACTGCAGCTATGAATATTCATGTAGAATATTGTACATATGATTTAAATTATATTTTCCTTAGGAGTGTAATAACTGGATTATATGATAATGCTAAGGTTTTTTATTTATTTGTTTTTATAATTTACATACCATGCAATTCACCCATTTAAGTCATAAAATTCAATAGTGTTTAGTATATTAACAGAAGAGACAACCATAGCCAAAATCAATTATAGAAAATTTTCATTATCCCAGAGAAGACTTCAGCCATCACCCCTAATTAACATCATTGACCCAGCTCTAGACAGCTACTAATCTATTTTCTATATTTACACATTTGCCTATTCTGGGTATTTCATATAAATGAAATAATACAATATGTGTTCTTTTGTGTCTGGCTTCTTTCACTTATTATAATGTTTTCAAGGTTTATCCATATTGTAGTATGTTTCACTACATTTTACCTTTTTATTGCTGAATAATATTTCACTGTATGGATATAGATTATATTTATCCTTTCATCAGTTGATAGATATTTGTGTTCTTCCCCTTTTTGCTATTTCAAATAACCCTGCTATGAACATTCATATACAAGTATTTGAGTAAACATATATTTTATTTATTTATTTCTCTAGGAAATAGTCCTGGGAGTGAAATTGCTGGGTTGTAGGGTAACTCTATGTTGAACTTTTTGAGGAGTTCTCAATTTGTTGTTTTCCAAAGTGGCTGTACCATCTTACATTCCTATCAGCAATATACAAGGGTTCCTATTTCCCCACATCCTAACAAACACTTATTATTTTCCGTCTTTTTACTGCAGCCAAGATAGTAGGTGTGAAACATATATCATTGTGATTTTTTTTGTATTTCCCTGGATAATAATGATATTGAGAATATTTTCATGTTCTTATTGTTCATTTCTATACCTTCTTTAGAAAAACACATATTCAGGTCCTTTACCTACTTTTTCATTGGGTTATTTTTCTTTTTATTGTTCAGACATGTGAGTTCATTATATATTCTGAATACTTACCCAATATCAGATATATGATTTCTCAATGTTTTCTTCCATTATGTAGGATGTATTTTCACCTTTTTAACAGTGTCCATTGAAGAGCACAAATTTTTAATTTTTATGAAGTTTATTTTTTCCTTAGATGCTCCTGATTAAATTTTCACCTATTTTTTTCTTCTAAGAGTTTAATAGTTTTACATTTTTCCTTTAGATCGTTATTCCATTTGAAATTAATTTTTATAGGATGTATGAAGTAGGTGTCCAAATTAATTATTTTGCATATGGGTATCAATAGTCCCAGAACTATTTGCTGAAAAGTATTCTTTCACTGTTAAATTTTCTTGACACCCTCGTAGAAAATAAACATCAATCTTTGGGTTTATTTCTGAATTCTCAATTGTATTCCATTGACTTACCTGCCGTTTCTTATTCCAATATTAAACAGTGTTGATTACTGTAGCTTTATACTAAATTTTCAAATCATTAGAGGAAGTTTTTCAAGTTTTTTCAAGATTCTTTTGGATATTTTAGGACCTTTATACTTCCATAGAATTTTAATATCAGCTTGTCAACTTCTGCATAAAAGAGAGAGAGGATTTTGATGAGGATTGAATTGGATCGGTGGATTCATTGTAGGAGTATTGTCATCTTAAGAATATTAGGTCTTTGGATCCATGAGAACAGGATATCTTTCCATTTATTTAGGTCTTCCTTAATTATTTTCCACAATATTTGCTATTTTTCTGAGTATAAGTTTTATACTTCATTTTTTTAAAAATCATTTCAAAGTATGTTATTCTTTCTGATGCTATTGAAAAAGTTATTTTCTTAATTTCATTTGGGGATTACTACTAATATATAGAAATACAGTTGATTTTTTTGTATATTGTTCTTACATCCTGCAAACTTGCTGATCTCATTTACTAGTTCTAATAATTTTTAGTAAATTTCTTTTGATTTTCTGTATACAAGATCATGTCATCGGCAAATAGAGATAGTTATATTTTGACCTTTACAATGTAGATTGCTTTTATTTCTTTTCCTTGCCTAATTATCCTGGACACAACCTTCAGTCCATTGTTTAACAGAGGTGTGGAGAGTAGACATCTTTATCTGTTCCTAATCTTTGAAAAATTTTATTCTTTCACTATTAATTTTGATGCCAACTGAGGGTTTATTATAGATGTCCTTTATCAGG
Source organism: Avahi laniger (assembly GCA_963575035.1). NCBI lineage: Eukaryota > Metazoa > Chordata > Mammalia > Primates > Indriidae > Avahi > Avahi laniger. Next base: position 13,396 of record CAUYSK010033491.1, read on the forward strand.
TTTAGGAAGTTTTCTTCAATCCCAGTTTTGGTATATATTTTCATCATAAAAAGGTGTTAGTATCTGTGACACTTTTATGCACCTATCGAGATGACTATGTGGTTTTTGCCCTTTATTCTATTAAAATGGTGTGCTACTTTGATTTATTTTTGTATGTTTAACCAACCTTGCACTTGTAGGATAAATACCACTTTGTGATGTAGTATAATAATTTCTGTACATTACTATATTAAGTTTGCTAGTTTGTTTGCCTGCTTTTGAGGATGTTTGTATCTATATTAATAAGGGATATTCGTCTGTGATTTTCTTTTCTTGTGATGTTTTTATCTGATTTTGGCATCAGGGTAAAATTAGCCTTGTAGTAGGACTCTGAATTAGAGAATTTCCATTTCAGTTGTAATTATTTGTTTGCATTATTTGAAACTGTCACTATGACTAAAGAACATTAATAATCTTGAAGCCTGAAACACCCATGATGTCTTGGGAGATGTCAGAGAAACACTCTAATAGGGAGGGCAATGTCCATAAAAGTCTCCTAATGAAATGGTAATAGCTTATTTAGGATTTTGCTACTAGGGGAATGCAAGGAGGAGATAGCCACAAATAGGGAGGCGCTTTCTCTAGGACTTATTTGAAACCACATAAGGAACTAATGGATTCTACCATCACTTGTACAGTGTCCCTATCCACAGCTGTCAACAGTTCTCAAAAGATCGACAAAGAGCTGCCAGGTTCTTATACAGCAGTTCCAAAATGAACAAACATATCCTGTTTGGAAGACCACCACTCTGAGCAAAGAAGTTAAAATAAAAATCAGTTCACATACTTTTCCCTTGGCAGTGATAACAGAATTTAACTATGATAATAGCCTTTATGTTTGGATTTTTACTGGCTCATGAGCAGTGACCAATGGCCTGGTTGTATGGTCAGGCAGAGAACAATGGAAAAGTGATCTATTAAAGGGATGCTTGTATGGGGCATAACTCTACAGAAATCACTGGGAATCTGAGGATTGCATGAAGGGCATGCATGCTTAGGAAGGTTGTGTAAGACATATTGATATCCATCTGAAAAAAAGAAACCCTTTCAAGTTTGGAAGGTGTTTGAAATCAACATGTGAATATTCTGGTATGTTCACTTGAGGTAACCACCTGAGTCCATGAAATGAGTGAACAATGTGGGACAGCATCAGTGCAGAGACAGACTGAATTATGCCAATAAGAACTATTCTGTCTGCCAACAAAAGAAATAGAGACTACAGATGACTGTGTGAAAGATTCCCTGGGAGGAAGGCTCTAAACACAGCCAGCAAATCACACTGATGCTAGTACCAAGGAGAGATTACAAATGAGCCCTTACAGGAATGGACATTGAATCTGTAATGGGCTTTACTTACCCAGTGGTAGATTTTCATGGGTATTTCCAACAGAAAATATTGTACCAATTTGGACCATCAAGCCACATTTCTTCACATCAAGGGACACATTTTACAACCCATAATGTCCAACAATAGACAGTGAGATATCCTGCTCAGAGTAATAATTTGATAGAGAATTGGAATGCTCAATTTCAACACTAGTTTTCTAAAATGTGTAGAGATATAGAAATGAAGGATTGACTCTCATGCTTTCACAAGTATGTGATCACATACAACATCAGGGGGATTAAGAGAGCATCCTCACTAAATAGATTTTTTTGTTTTTCTGGTGGATATGAGGAAGAGGAGGTGGGGGAGAATTCTCATATGATTATGTTTTTTTTTCCTCTTTCTTCCCTATATTATCCCAACTTTATTTTTTCTACAAAATGCAATGGTCACAGGACCATCACTGCAACTACAAGCACTGGAAGAAAGGATGATTCCTAAGCAAAAACTGTAACTATGTTTTTAAATATTTATGCCAGAATTCCTAAGGGCTTGATGAGATGCATTGTGCCTTCAGTCCATTTGAAAAAAATGGGGTTAACAATGGGTGCAATTACAGTGGTAAAAATATCTCACTAGTTCTATACCTATGCAACAATACCTTATAGCCCTATATAAATGGGAATGGACTAAAGGGGAACTATTTGCTAGACTAGTATTACTGCCTGCAACCTAGACCAGCATAGTGACCAAAATTAATATCCCTTTCAAGAAAAGGTGAAAAAAAATTTCGGTATAAATGGAGAGAAGGATAAATAGTAGCTGAGGGTAAAGGAATAAATAAATGTGTTTTATAATGAGATAAATGCACTATCACATTAAAACCTTAAAGGATGTTCAGAGAAAGAGATAATATTATCTCTTAATCTCAATAATACTGGATGCCTAAAAGGGTTAAGCCATATATAGCTGAGATTACTACTGTTTTTTGGAACCTAAAAAGATCTAATGGAAGGCTTCAAACCTAACTGGCCTTGCCCTGGGAGATATTTTCATATGATGTGATGATAAACTGCTCTATTAATTACCAAACGGTACTCCAGTAATGTTACAGCATCTTTTGACTTTTATTATCCTTTTGTCATAAGGAATTAATAGTTGAAGACCAGGGGATGGCCTGTCATATAATAAAAATATATATTTGGTTTTTGTCCCAAGTTCCTGGCACAGAGCTCCCAAAGCCCTTGGAATTTTCTGAGTGATTGAAGTATCTTTTTATTCACAATAAAAAAAAAAATCAGCCCTTTTCAATTATACCTGAGTTTATGCTAATAAAGTGATGCAGGATGGGGCTTGGTTACCAGAGGAACCAAATACATAATTTGAGGGTTAGAACCTTAAAACTCATTCCCTTACCTTGGGGAGGAGAAAGGGACCGTATATTGAATTCAATCGGCAATGGCTAATGATTTAATCTTTGGTGTATATAATGAAACTTTGATAAAAAGTCTTGAACAACAAGGCTTGGGGAGATTCCCAGCTGGTGAACACATCCACATGCTGGGAGGGTGACACATCTGGAAAGGGAATGGGAGATCTATGCCACCCTTCCCCCCTATACCTTGCCCAATAAATCTCTTCCATAGGATTTTCCTGAGTTGCATCCTTTATAATACATCTATAGTCATAAGTATAGTGCTTTCCTGAGTTCTGTAAGTAGTTCTGGCAAATCATCAAGCCCAAAGAGGAGTAGTCATGGGAACCCCTGAATTTATAGTTAGCCAAGTAGAAATGTATGTAGCATGGGAACCTCATTTTTGGCTGGAATCTGAAGTGGGGACAGTCTTATGGGATTGAGACTTTAGTCTGTGGGGTCTATGCTAACTCTAGGAATGTCTGAATCAAATTGAATTATGAGAAAACCAGCTGGTATCACAGGACTGGAGAGTTGGTTATTGTTTAATATAAAACACTCACTTGTATAGCCTCTCCAGCTCTCTTTTGGTTACTGTTTGCATCACACATCTTTATCCATTCTTTTACTCTCAACCTATTTGTGTCATTAAATCTAAAGTGTCTCTTCTTGACAACATATGGTTGCTGCCATTTTTCAATCAATTTTTAATTCATTCCATTAATTTCTGCTTTTTAATTGGAGTGTCTTTACCATTTACATTTTATGCAATCATTAATAATGTTGGATTTATTCTGCATTTTCTAATTTGTTCTCTACATGCCAACTCTAGATTGTCTCTATTTGTTTGTATTAAATAGATATATTGCAGTGTACCATTTAAATCTTTTGTCTAAAATTTTTTCAATATTTTTGAGTGATGCTCTTGGTGTTTGCACTGTGGATTAAAACAATTTATAATAATCTAGTTAAGATTAATATCAACTGTGATGATACTTTATGTGTCAACATGCTAGGTTATTTCCAGACCTCTTCAATCAAACACTATTATAGGTGTTTTTGAGAAAGTATCTTGTAGATGTGACTAAAGTCTAGCCAACTTTAAGTAAGGTATATTATCCTAGATAATCTGAGGGGGCAGAGGCATGGATTCAGTTGAGTTAAAGGCCTTAGGAGTAATACTGAAGATTTTTGAAAGAAAAAAATTCCACCTGTGGATAATGGCTTTAGCACATAATGAAGAGTCCCAGGGTATCCTTCCTGAGAATATATTCTGTGGATTTTGGTCTTGCCTTGACAATATTCACATCTACATGAGCCCATTTCTTGCAATGAATCTTTTAATATATAGCTTCCACTGGTTCTCTTTCTCTGGTTGAATTCTGGCTATACAAATTTTGGTACCAGATGTGGTTATAAATGAAAAGAATCTTTAGGATGAATTTTCTTAATCGATTCTGGGTTATCTGGAATTGATTATCTATTCTGATTGGATTGGACACATTAACAATCCTGTTTCCCATGGTAAAGAGGGCACTGCTAGCCCATGGCATAATGTTGCAATAAAGATATGCAAAATATCGCCACTAGTCATTCTTAATCAAACATCTATAGAAGGTGAGCTTCTGGTATTTAATATAGTTAATTTCTTAAAACATTTTAGTAAAATTAAAGAGTTTAACAGGATTGGCTGATTGCTTCATCTGCACTGGAGAAAGTAGTGTGGAAAAAGGATTATTTCAGGGCTTCAAATTCCTAGCTCAAGATATACATAAATAATCTGAAAGCTTCTATATCTGTGTGAAAAGAAATGTTTATCTTCTGTAGCCACAGCGCTGAGATTTCTGGAAGCCAAATCCAGAATCTCATCCTACCAGTGGCTAAATTACTATGCAAATTAAATTCCCAACCTTGAAGTATGTCTTCTGTTAATGAGGGCATTGATTGCAGAGAAATGAGATCCTAAAATTCAGAATGGTGATATATGGGCAGATCCAATGAACCTGGAAACATCAAACCCCTAAATTTTGCCAAATCTTCTTTGCCAGTAGACGCATCCCTACCACCTCTGCCTGAGGAAGTAACCTCCACTTTGTCCAAAGAAACTATAATGGCATTTCCTGAGGTAGTCATCTTGCAAGGTACTGCTGATTCTCCTGAAAACCTGCTCTCATCATCCTTCTCTGCTATTGAACCTATAACTACACTGAAGTCCCAGCAGTCTTTTCAAAACTTGAAGAGCTGGCTGCACCTTCAAATGCACAAACACCAATGTAAAGCTACAAAGATCCTAAGAGTCATGAAAATATGACACTATCACAGGAATAAAAACAAATCTCAAATAACCAACACTAATGAAATGGAGATCTATGTACTGTCTAACAAAGAAGTCAAAATAATTGCCATATAGAAGTTCAGTAAATTATAGGAAAACAGATAAACAACTAACTGACATTAGTAAAATGATAATGAACAAAATGAGAATATAAATAGGTCAAAGCCATAAAAAAGAACTAAATAGAAATTTTGGAGCTGAAGAATAAAATAACTGAAAAAATTCAATAGAGAGATTCAACAGCATACTCAATCAAGCAGATGAAAAAATCAGCAAACTCAAAGACAGGTCACTTGAAATTAGTCAATTACACAATGTTCTTGTCTACCAATTCTAATATCTTTGTCAGTTCTGGGTTGCTTTTTGTTGACAATTTTTACCTTCATTATGAACTCTATTTTTCTGCTTCCTCACATGCCTGAGAAGTTATCATTGGATTACAGAACTTGTGAATTTTACCTTGTTGGTTGCTGTATATTTTTGTCTTTGTATAAATGTCCTCAAGTTTTAGTCTGGGGTGCAGTTAAGTTACTTGGAAACAGTTTAATCCTTTTTTGGTTTAATTATTATGATTTTTTAAGTGATTCCAGAAGTATTTAGTCTAGGGATGATTATTCCTCACTACTGAAACAAGTTCCTTCTGAGTACTTTACCTAATGTTCCATGGATTACAAGGGATTTGTTTTCTTTCTGGCTGGTGGAAACTGTGTCAGGACTGAGTACTGTTTTATCTAAACCTGTCAGATCTAGTCCTGGGATAGTTTCCTCATATGCGTATACTCTGCTGAATACTTAAGTGAGACTCTCTGCAAGTGTCTGTGTTTCTTTTTCTGTTCAGTTCTTTCTGTCCAACACCTTGTCCTACAGATTCCAGGGCTGCTCTTCTCCCCAGACACTCAGTTCTATCTCCTCAAGTCAGAGAATTCATCAGGTTCCACCTCAGTTTCTTCTCCGTGTGGTAAGGCCTGAAAACTCTCTCAAGGAAATAAGTTGCAGCAAGTTTAAGGCTCTCCTCACTTGTTTTCCACATCCCAGGGATCCTGCTTATTATTACATGATGTCCATTGTGTTAAAAACCATTGTTTCATAAATTTTGTGTGTTTTTATGGCCAGGGGGTATTTCAGGTAGTTGGATAAATCTTAGTCCTGTCATTCCATATTGGCTGGGAATAAAATTCTTGAATATATTTTTATATGTAAGGTTCTGTAAATGATAAATGATCACACTCTGATATCTCCTTCATGGAATCATCAAGATGGTGTAATCATTTTGATATTCATCGTGCATTGACTGTCAACTGTAAACAAAATGCTAGGATTAAGATACATGATAGAAAAAGAAACAGTAAATATCATGACCCTTGAGCTAAAAATTATCATAATCTTCCTTCCCAGACCATGTTTTTTGACCCTGGCTGTGTCATGCATGAGCCCCATAAGCAAAACCCAAGGAAGCAAAGTCTTCATTTAATAAGAGATGCACCACTGTGGGGCTTTCCCCTGTTGTATATGAATTTTTTCTTTATCAAGACAATTCAAATAGGTCAGATTGTTTCTCAGTCCCATGGCTCCCTCCTAAAGGCATTAAAGCTACAAAGAATTTTATAACCACCAAACTTTTCAACCATTTTCTGTAATTCCACGGTAGTCCCTTAATGGTTCGATAAAACTCAATCAAACATCCCTAAAATGATCTTCACATCTGTCTATGGCTTGGAAGGTGATCTTGTAGTGTTTTCCAAAATTCCTGATAATAATAACCAGCTGGGGAGCTTTCTAACAATCTAGCTTGCTAAACATTTCTCCTGAAGAATCTGCTTCAGATTGCCTGGTGTGGGAATAGAACTTTTTCTATTAGCAAGAATTCTAAATGACTTATAACATCAAAGAAGGTTTGGAAATAATGAGCTAGAGGACCCCTTGACCAACAGGTACTATTCAGGAATATACACTGTATTTATAATCTGTCCCTTTACCTAATACTTGGTCTACTTCTTGCCTGGCCAAGAGAAATTGACTGTGCATGGGTACTAGGTAGCGATAAATGACAATGAGCTGACATCTATAATACAAAATGAAAAACCAGATTGCATTTCTGTAGCAGATTTTTGGGAGAAAAAAATAAACTTTTATACCCCTCTGCCCTTTATTTGATATGTAAGTGCTATTTTCAAACTCTGCACCCATGATTTGCCAACTTAAATAAAACAACCCATGTAAATAAAGTGCTTTGTTGATACTAGAGAATTTGGTATCTTGAAATGTCATTTAAGCGGATTTTATCATTCAATGTGAACAACAGAACATGTGAACAAGAATAAATAGACAACTGAATTACATTTGATAAGACTGTAAGATCATGTCTTCATCTTCCTCACTAAGGGCACTGCCAAGAGATTGATTCTATTTAGGCAACTTTTCCAATTTTTGATTTTTTTTAATTTTAAAAAGAGTATTTTGTGGCTATATTGAATGGAAGTCAGAAGTTTGTTTAGATGGCATAGCAGTCAGAGGAGGGCCCGGGGATATGGAATAGTATTAATATAATAGCTGGAAACAGAATTCTAATAGATAGCTGATAATGTTGGAGTACTTAAATGCCAAGCATTGTGCCATGTGCTTTACATATATAATCTCATTGAATCATTGTAACATCCCTAATGGAAAATGAATCTTTGATTCTGGATTATCAAGGGCCAGCCATCTCCATGGGCAGCTTTTCCTGAGGAATTCAGAGGAGTGATAAATGCTAACAGTCAGGCTACCAGTTAACAAAGAGCCTGACTCTGTGAGAGCAAAATGTTATCAATCAATAGACTGCCCTGTAGCAAAGTTCTTGGAGAGGCTTTTTATAAAGACAGGAAAGGCAACTGGGAGAACCTATTCAGAGCTCTCCCAGCCAAAGTTTTATTCATTATTCAAGACTGTGGACAATAAAAATATTAAATGTACCAGCGTTTCCCATACTATTGTTTACCACAAAGAGGGAGTGGGATGTTAAACACTAATATTTGCTGACAATTCAACATATAGCAGTCACTGATGTAGGTATCTTGTATTTTAACGATCTCATTTAATACACCCTTATAAGTATGTATATGTGTGCACAGTAATACCCTCCAGGGTTTCAAAAATTCATTTTCTCTAGGAGGAACTATTAAAATGTATTTGGAACTTGGATATGTTTTAGTTATTCTGGGTAATATTCCATTTCTAATTAATAGATACTTTTGGAGAGCTGCTTAAGACATAGTAGGCAATGATTTCAATGGACCTTCTTGTGAAGTAAGATACATACAACTGTATTATCCACAGAGAATATTCTCGTGCTCTCACATCTGTAATTGAAATTGCTAGGTTATAGTGCTACATGGCATCAGTGTAATATGATACGTGATGTTATACTTGGGGAAACCCAGTCCTCCCAGGCCTTGCTTCTAGCTAGGTCAATATTTAAGGACCATTTTAGGAAAGCAGTTGGTAATCCCAAAGCCAAAAGACAATTACACTTAGATTTCAAAGCAGCAAAAAGCTATTTGTATATTATTATATATGAATCTTTTAAACTATCAAAAGCTATGCAGTAAAAATCAAAATACTTCAAAATACTCTTTACACTTTTTCTTTTAATGTATTATTAATTCTTTACATTAAACAGCATATAAATATTAAAAAATATTTTGCCAAATCACACAAGATTGGAATAGTGTACCTTTCCTAATCCATTGCTCTATTTTTCTTTAGCGATCTACTACCTCATTGCTCTATAGTTATTACATGTGCTAGATTTCTATTACTCTTCACAGCTTTGGGGCATGAAATATTTCCATGAAATTCTACAAAAAAAAAAACCTAAATGTAGGAGTTGTTTATACCAGTGAAGTTCAAAATAACTTTCAGTTACAATGTAAATGTCCTATGTCTACATTGTCCATTAGGTAACTACAGGTCACATGTGGCTGTTGAGTAATTGAAAGTATATTAGCATGATTGAGAGTCTCAATGTTAAATTTTATTTCACTTTAATTAAGTTAAATTTAAATAGTCACATTTGGCTAGTGGCTACCATTTTAAATACTGCAGGTCTATACCCATAAAATTTAAGACCACCGTCTAAATTTAAGACCCGTTAATATCATGGTAAAAGGTGAGCACCAAAAAAACTGGATATGATATCTACTTTCTAATAGTTACATTCTCTCCTTCCAGCAATACAAAGCTTATAGGAAATTTTCCCTTCAGTGCCTTCAGATATGTGGATATACATTTTTTTGTTTCTCTTGACCATTATTATTTTTTTATTTCAGCATATTTCCATACTCTACAAAGTGGTAAAATCATTCATACCATGCTTTTGGAAATAAAACTATAAGACATATTCCATACTCCATCCACCTCATATTGTCTATTTATCAGAGCATCACACAGCCACTACAACTAAAGAGGACACTTGACTTGGTGCTAGCTAATCAATAAGAGACTATGATCCATGTAATATTTGGGAGGGTCATGTATTCCAAATATTGGCCTGTATCTAAATGATGGAGGTGGTGGTGAGGAGTGTGAAGCATCAATAACTTTTGAGCTATGATGAGCACAATCCTTTACAAAGCACATATTTGTCCTCAGAGCACCAGCCTACCTTAAGAAAATATCACTTCCTTTGCAGAAAACATTCTATTTATCTTGGCTCATCACACTTTCTGTACAATGGTTATCATTTTATTTCCTTTTTTTTCTATCATACACATTTAGCTGACATGACTGACAGAGCCTATTATACTCTAAATATATAAGAGCCTATTATACTCTAAATCTATAATCCAATATCTGTAAATAAAGTGACCTCTAAAGATATAGTGGAATGTTTGACGCTTCAAAATAAAGCTCTGCAAGTTGGGTGTGATTGTCTTCTGTGTGGCCTTGGGAAAAAAATCAATAGTGATAATTCAGTGCAGCTAACATGACAAAGAGGTTTTTGGTGATAAGGCTGAAAAGTGTAGAAATTTAAGAATTACTCAATCCAATTCTTAAAAGTAAAGGAAGTCTGATACAGCTAGTGATGTTCCAGTGATTCCTAACACGTGCTTACTTATCAGACTTCTCAGCACAATCAATACTATTCTTTAATGTTAACTATTTAATTACTTAATTTGTGATAAGCTGTGTTGCAATGTTTCATTTATACATACTTTCCCTTTTTTATAATAACCACAGGTTCTTTTCATGACTATGCTTTTTTTTTTCTAGAAAGAAAAAACAAGATACAAACTTTCCATTATTCTTGTTGGAAATACACAAGCATTTCTCTGCCTAAGTAGTGAATGTTATTCTATTAACGTTGATGAGGAGAGTCATGAGAGATGCCTGAGAGAAGAAAATCTGGTGGAAAAAAGTAGCTACAGGAGTGGTGTTTCATAATCTGAAAAAGCATAGGGAAAGATGAAGAATGGATTAACAAACAGCAAGAAAGGAATTGGAGAAAGCTAAATGTGTGGGCAAGGGAAGAATTTCCAAAACACAGAAAAGAATTTGAGAAAAAAAGGACAAAATATTTTGGCTGCATCTGCCTGCCTGTCTCTCCTAACAAACAATTCTTCGAGAGCATGAGCTGTATAACTGGCATGGAATGTGTTTTTTTATTTTTTTACTTCTATAATGTATCCTTGCCCTTCAATCCTCCAATGCAGCAGCTTGCATACTGCTTGACACTGGTATTGTTGAAGAAATGCGGAACGAAAAAATGAATGAATAAATAGATGGAGGAAAGAAGGAAGGAGGGGTCAACCTAAGTAACAAATGAGAGAAGCTCGCAAAAAAAAAAAAAGGGATATTTCTTTATTTGGGAGTAGAGCATTGCAAAGGGAATACGCATGCCATAGTAAACTATATGTGTATCCAGGGAAGTAAAGGAAGATAAAGGTTTAAAAAAATGAGGAGGATCTCATAACTGTTTTGAGTCAATTATCCTTGGCTAGAAAGATCAATAACAAGGGTGACCCAGTTCAAGGTTGGACGGACAGGTGCTGGATAAAGATCCTTGCAGAAGTGTGTTTGTGCATGTGTGTGTTTGTGAGGTTGCAATAGACTTTGTGCAAGTTTGTGGTTTTTGCAGTGTCTTTTGTGGTAGTTTTGTTATTTAGGCATGAGAATCCTTTCTTCATGGCCTTCACTAGGTCTATTTGTCAGGGTTTTATTAACATTAGTAATTCCATTTTGATTCTGACAATTTTCATAGAAGGGAGGGAGGGAGAAAGGGAAGGGCTAGAAGAAATCATAAGTATTACCTACTATGGGCAAACATCTGATGCTTTACTTCTGTTTGAAAGGGAAGAGGTAGCAGCTTGCCTACTATTAACCTTCTTCCTGGAGTACCATATGTACACAGGATGCTAATAATGAAGAAGAGAGCCCGGTTCTGTGGCATGGCTCATCACTCAATTTATGAGTTCTACTTACTTTGCAATGATAAACTCAGATACAAATCAGAAGAAATAAAATATTCCAACATAATTTACTGTTTCTTGCATCAGATTATATGACATTTAAAAAATTATCTCTTCCTAACTCCTATCTATGCTCACCCTCCTCCCCTCTCAAAAAAACCAAAAATGTCCTGGTGTTCTTCTGAGGCAACCCATTCCATTTTAAGTGAGCTCTAGTGATAGAAGTGTTGAACCCAAACGTCTCTTCTCAAATTTCCACTCTTTAATGTTAGTACTTTCCTTTGGTGCCACACAGTTTAGTCTGTCTTTTACTTGAAGACAATTATCCATCAATATTCTGGCAGAAAACAGCACACTTAAAGATATAATTAAAGAGTTTAATGAAGTAACTATAAGGTGGTGGACAGAAAGGGAGTTGAAGAATCCTGGGGCTAGCAAGTTGCTGAGAGGGCAAGAGGAGGATTTCCAGGGAGAGGGAGAGAAATAGATTTAAGAGGAGTTATGATCTTCAAAAGAAGAGCACACCCACAGCCAAGCCAAAGCTTAGCCAGGATGTAATAGGGAAATAAATTCCCTGATGTTCCTCTCTTCCCCACTAGCAATCCCTTTTTGGTACCTTCAATTGGCTAAACCTAATCAGAAGCCAGACAGCAAGGAAGTGGAGAATGGTAGAAAAGGGATCTTGATCTTAACATATTTGAAGATAGAACTTGTGTTTTCCCATTCTCAGTTCCTCTATTCAGTGTTCATGATATATATACATATATTTATACACACACACACACACACACACACATATTCACCATACCAGATACCTATTCTCAACCCAACAATGGTTATACCAGTGCGAGGGGACTGGGACCACCATCTCTCTCGGTCTAGCATGCATACTTCTGAAGTAATATATTTGAGGAAGTATTTAACTATTTCCGTGGCTATACAATATAGTAACCCCTTATGATTTTTACAGTCCTAAAACTTCTACCCATAAACCCCATTAATCAATCAATGTTAACCTATGTCTCCCACATTCTTTAGATGTGTCATTTGGTTTTTGGACTCAAGGGCAAGACTGGGCATTTATTCTTTTTAAAGTGCATTTTGACAATCAGTCTTGAGCCTGCTGCAATCTTGTTTACATTTCAAAAAATGCAATTGTTAATTAAAGGAAATTTAGATATCATCTGGTATAACACTGACTTTTTTAAAGGGCAAACTGAGACCCAAAAAATGAGATGCTTGGGCAAGTAAGTGAATAGCAGAGTGTGGGTAGAGCCTATTGGCTTTCAATCTAGACCCCAAAGAGCTTTGATCTGGAGTTATTGAACATTTTAGCCTTTTTGTACATTTAGTTTCCTCAGACATAGAACAATATAAGATATATTCTTATTTATTCTGCAATATTGCCTTTTGAAAGTATGCTTGTCTACTGTCAGTTTGATGACACTATTCTCTCAAGCTTAATTTCAAGTCTTGTGACTAAAAATAGCAGACAATTTCTTGTATCCAAAAGACTAGTTGATTCATTCTGCTCTAACAGTGATAGTCTAAAGTATTGGATGCAAAAACCTGAATATAGACTCTCATCCCCCAGAAGTAACATTGGTAAATTACAGTAATACATTTAAAAATCAGACGTATACTGTTGGATGTTTTTAAGAAAATTATTCCTCCAATTTTATTAATGCCAAAGAAAACATGAACTGAGTCAAGTGAAATTTAAAAGTGTTGCCTTATTCCAGCCCCAAATACCAGCCTACATATTTTGTCTCACCTACTCATGTATTTTGAAATGTGTAACTTTTATCCAAAGCAAATTACTTAAAAATAAATCATAAAAAATAAAAAAACATGGTGGTCTTCTACTATTTGACCCAGCAATCCCATTATTGGGAAGCTACCAAAAAGTACAAAATACATTCTATAAAAAAGGCATCTGCACTCGAATGTTTATAGCAGCACAATTCACAATTGCAAAAATGTGGAAACAACCCAAGTGCCTAGCAGTAAATGAGTAGATTAATAAAATGTGGTGTATGTATACATACCATGGAGTTCTACTCAGCCACAAAAAACAATGGTGATCTAGCACGTCTTGTATTATCCTGAATAGAGCTGGAACCCATTTTATTAAATGAAGTATCACAAGAATGGAAAAACAAGTACATGTACTCACCATCAACTTGGTATTAATTAACTGATCAACACTTAAGTACACATATGGTAATAATATTCATCAGGTGTCGGGCAGATGGGAGGGGGGAGGAGGGGATGGGTAATGGGTGTGGTGAGTACCGCTTGGGGGATAGACACGCTTGAAGCTCTGACTCAGGTAGGGCTAAGGAAATATACATAACCTAACCATTTGTACCCCCATAATATGCTGAAATTAAAAAAAAAAAGGTAAAGAGGCCGGGTGTGGTGACTCATGCCTATAATCCTAGGACTCTGGGAGGCTGAGGCGGGAGGATTGCTTGAGCTCAGGAGTTTGAGACCAGCCTGAGCAAGAGTGAGACCCTGTCTCTACTATAAATAGAAAGAAATTAGCCAAACAACTAAAAATAGAAAAAGTTAGCTGGGCATGGTGGCGCGTGCCTGTAGTCCCAGCTACTCAGGAGGCTGAGGCAGGAGGATCTCTTGAGCCCAGGAGTTTGAGGTTGCTGTGAGCTAGGGTGATGCCACGGCACTCTAGCCTAGGGAAGAGAGTGAGACTATGTCTCAAAAAAATAAAAATAAAAAAAGAGAAAGCTACAGGCAGGAGCCAAGATGGCGCATGAGACAAGCCGCCAGTCAGAAGGTCTCTGCAAAAAAGACGAATTTTAGAAAAAGAGAAAAAAAATAAGCGAGTAGAGAAACATAGATCCGGTGAGGGTCAGAAAGAAGGGTCCCTGAGACTACAGGAGACTCCACGGGAAGACGTTGCAGAGGAGAACAGGAAGGAGAAAGATCCCGAGAGGCTTGGAGACTAACGACAAGGGTAGGTGGAGCAACTAAATTGCCCCTGCCTTGCATTTCAAACTGATGGTGGGCTCCTCAGCAGCTGGAGAGACCTGCCGACACCAGCCCAGAGACAGCTGCAGCCAGTGAGCAGTGGCCTCTTGTAGACACAGAGCCAGACTCCCAGCCCCCTCGGGATACCTCCCTGGGCGGAGACCTGAGCCTAAGGGCAGACGTCATAGTGCTCCATTCTCTCCTTCCCCCTCCCTACCTGTGCATGCCCGGAAAGACAATTTAGCCATCACACGGTGGCATCTTCAAGGAATGGGACCTTTCCTTTTGGGACTGTACAGCAGACTGAGGGGTACTCAGACCTCCCAGGTGCTACTTGCCTGGGGATTCCAGGAGTGTGGGGCAAATCTCGAGGTGGAGTGAAATCGATCCAACTTGGGCACCCTGTAGGTGATTCAAGACCAGCACCTCTCCCCCTGGCAGGGTCAGGGATTGATCTCCGGGGTACAGGAGTCAGGATTGCAGACCAGACCCTGTACACCCAGGTCACGATCCCACTGCCCTGGGGCATGGAGGAGAGATCTGTGAAAGAGCCTGCTGAAGAGTGTGTACCTTCAGGGGCAGATCAG